>WOGO01006502.1:0-11719 GCA_015342085.1 Leptinotarsa defecta
GATAAATTAAGATTCAGGCAGTTACTTTTAACTGCTCATTTGTTCCCTCATTTTCAATTTACGTAAAGGTCTATCTCTGTCAGTTCAATACTCGAATATTTTGATTCGATATTGTTCCGAAGTAAGAGTTCTCCAGTAATAATATCGTGATCAAAACGGCCTATAGCGGCGTATTAATATCTTTACTGTGAAAGTTTTTTTTGTATTAAGTATTGGTTCTTTAAACTTGATGTATATATATATTTGCCTGTTTTTTACATTAGTTCGTTGCAAATAACATATGAAAATCAATTTTTGAGTTATTACACAGTTGGTATTGAAGTTTATAAATATTTCTTTCTATATATCAATTTAATATAAATTTCAAGCTTGTAGCTTCGTTGTTAACTTTTTGGTTATTTCTCCAACCCCTTCCCTGTTGAATCCGTTCAACTCTAGCCCCAGGACTTACTTTTTTTTCCATCTATTACGGCTGTGAAAAAACATATTTTTCTTACCCACGTCGACTAACCTGGGTCGAACTACCTTTTGGTAATTACATAAATACCAAGGTAGGTTATAATATGACTTTTTTCTGGACTTTCCCTATGTTTTTTCAGGTGTGTTCTCAGAATATTATTTTCTTTTCGCTGTTCCAGGGTTAAATCATTAACAATGCTGATATTTGTGTTTTTTAGTTTTTTACAATTTTTGAGAATCTCTAATTTTTTCAGATAGGACAAGAATTCTAGTTTGATTGAATTATTTTGAGTATTCTTTAGCTTGTAAAAATTATTGATATCTGAGATTTCGGTATCTACACTTAATACGTTTTTAATATCGTCTTTGATGTAGGCGAATGAAAGTTCTCCTTGGTCTTGAAGACCGAATATGATGATGTTGTTCTTTTTGATGTATCTCTCTGTCCTTTCGTTTTTTTTCCTGTAGTTCTCGATTTTCTTTCTCCAAATATAATACTCTTTCATTTATCGATTCGATTCTCATCAATACTCTAGTTTCGTTTGCTTCTATCGAATTTTTTGATTAATTTCTGTTCCTGATGACTTCTTCCTGGAGCTGTTTCAACAAATTGTAAATTGCTTGTCCATCCATATTACATTGAATATTTCACGTGCGTGGTATCCTTTATTCAATTTTTAGTATCGTTTTATCGCAATAAATCTTATTACTTTGGGTCACTTCGGTCTTTTGTTAGAATCTTACAAGAAATTGTGTTTTATTTTTTTGTTAGGAAGTCACTGGAATTCAATTAATACTTTCTTTGAAATACCGACACTCGCAAAACACGTCCGTTTGTTTGGATATTGATACTGATGGAAATAACACAACTGAAGGACTGTCTAATAAAATGTCTCATAAAATTTCCTATGTTTCACATGGAAATAATATCACAAACCCCCTACGATCAACCGACTATCTTGACGGTTTACTGTCTTTCTGTCACGTATACAAAATGGACTAATAGAAATTGCGTTTTTTTTATTCGGTTGTCCAAAATGACCGTTTCAACGCATTGAGAGATCATAAATGACAAATGACAGGTGTTCATTGTTTTTTCTCAATTTCAAATCAATGATTAAAGCCAACTTGGCTACCGAAACACTATACATTACAAAATGATTGCGCATCAAATAAGTCACATTGTGAACGAAGGGAATCGCACGTTGAAATGCTATATACCGTTCTTTTCTTTCTCAAACGACACCGAATATAAATTTTTCTGCTATGTTTATCTACGTGTGGTCTTTTTGGTATATAAGCTAACTTAGTTAAATTGACAAACATACTCATTTCCTTCATTTCGAAAATATTTTATGTATGTGAGTTGTTTTTTACCAGCCTTGTATCTTGATGTTTATTCATCACTATAAACTCTCGTATATGATTTTTTGTTATTGCATATTTTCTATAACTTTCCCCCGCCCCCAATTTCAAAATTGTTTGTTGTTTCATGGTTCTCAATTATATTCTATAGTATTTTGTTACGTCTTGTATACGTTCTTCACGAACTAACGAACGAACGAACCGCCAAGTCTGTCTGTATTTATCATCAACAAAAGTTGCCTCAATCTAAGACACTCTGTATCATAAAACACAACTTCATGACACGAAGTGCTCCGAAACATACCTACCGTTTTCATATACCTACTTCACACCTGAAAAATGACGCAAATGAATTTGACATAACCTCCTCACTTTATATCGTAAAAACCTTTTCTCTCAATCACACTTTGAATGTCTCACGGAATTCCATTTTTCATTACGTCTAAGGAAATTTCGTTTCTGGTTCCTATTATAAACGGTTTACTCTCTTTCTTTGTACGTTATTTCAAAAATGTATTTTGAAATAATCAGTCACTCTGTATATGCACTTATATTTGTTTGAAAAATATATAGAGCTGAAAAACTTTTTTTAAATCGATTGAAGTATCCAAAATAGCCGTTTCAACGCATTGAAATTTTGCGAAATTTGTCATGCGTTTTTCGTGACAAAAATTAACGTTTTATCGCATTATATTTTTAATGGTTTTTTGAAGCGTTTTCGTCAATTCTGCATTATTTTCCGTGACTCATTACAATGCAAATCATATGGGTTTTTGCAAGAAATGGGGACTTGAAAAATGCATTTTTTGCTTATATTGAACATGTTCGTTTCTTATATATACACCGATTATGTTCAAAAACAATCTTAGCTTGAATACGACTTAACGGATATGTTTTTACTATGGGTAGTTGTTTCTCAAGTTGTAGTTCAGAATATTGGCTCCTTGCTGTTGATTTATTTTTTCAGAAACCAACTTTTCATGGTCCCACGATAGACAAAGGTTATCTAATTTTTTCGTAACCTCACTTTTATCCTCAAACCGCTAATCAAAAGTATATCATACGTCATGAATATTACCAACCCTTTTTTTTCTTGAACATAACTCTCAATACGATGTTCTTATAAATGAATTCAGAATATACTACCAAATTGAAGAAAATGCATGATTTTTATTTTTATGTTCTCCAGTGAAAATTAGAGTACCCGCAGCCTCTCCTATCTTCAATAATAACAAAGTTAGCCTCCTATGCCTTTTACACTTTTTAAATGCTTAAATATGTACTTTGGCATAAAAACAAATCCATTGATGCCGAAATTATCTAAATCGGACTACTACGATTATGTATTTTGATACACTCTGTACACATTGGGGGATCGCACGTTGAAACGTTAGGGCCCCGCTAAACTGTCATGTTTTGTCATGAATAATGTATTTATGTTAGCTGTGGGTTTATTGAGGCCCACACCTATTGACACTCGACCAAATATACCCAGCTTCTTAACGAAGCCGATTAGTTTGTATGGCGAGTGGTCTTTGAGGTCAAATGGTGACAGTACGGCTTTGCCGAACTCTAAAAACCTCTGTTTGAAGGTGGTTGACAATGTTTCGTGGTGTATTTCATCAGTTTAGACTTTCATTGTCTAATATAATATAAATTGATTTGATAACCCTGAAAAAAAATCAAAAAGATCAACCGAAAATAATAATTTTATTAAACAAAAACTGAAATTACAAAGAAATGACATACAAGCAACAACCAAGCAAATAAAAATTGAAATATTAATAAAAGCTGAAAAAATTGAAAAGTCAAAAATATTATTAACAAAAAATGAAAAAATGAAAATTAAAAGATTTCAAACCAAGTTATGTCACAACGTTTCAATTGTTAGTATCTAAAAACATCATTCGGTCCCCAGCGGGGCAGGCATAAAGTATGTGTCTGCTGTTTCATCATTTTCCAAACAGAGGCGACACACACTGTCTTCCGAAAGTCCGAGTCTCTGCATATGATGACCTGTAAGAAGGCCTGTTAGACATCGTAGTTCATCCCTAGTGTAGTCTAACAACTGTTTGGTATCAAGCTTCGAAGGGTAAATAAACGCCTTGGAGTGAGCCAATCGTCCTGGAAGATTCTGCCAGGAGTCCATAAATCTTCTTGCCATCCAGGTGTTCAATCTTTATTTGGCAAAGCCTAAAGAGATGCCAATGACAGGTTCTGGACCGATGAAGCTGCTTGCAGCTCCCTCCTTCGCAAGGGGGTCAGCAGCCTCATTGCCTTCCAGACCAGTATGGCCAGGAATCCAGACCACAGACAATCTGTTGAGTCTTCCTATTGAGGATAGTCGTTTTTGGCAATTTGCTACCAATTTAGACGTTACTCGGTAGGAGCCAAGAGCTTCCAACGCCACCAGAGCCTGAAGGTGTTTTTAATCCATCTGTGAACCAACAACTATCTGCCCTTGATATTTCTTTCTCCTAGTCCTCTCTACCTGGGAACAGTACTTTATAAGGCAATTCGTAGTTGACAGTTGGAAACTTAAAGTATATGTCATTTCCAGAATGATGTGACTTCCAGTATCAACCAACAGTCTGTTGCACTCTGCATGAAATTGATTTGTGCAATTGGCAATGTGCACAAGTCTAAATGCAGCCCATCTAGCCTCTCTCTCCATAAAAATGTGGAGAGGAGGTAGATCTAGAAGGATCTCCATAGCCGCTGACGGTGTGGTACTGATGGCACCACTGATGGCCAGACAAGCCTGTTTCTGTGAGCCAGAGAGCTGCGCCTGGGCAGTCTTCTGTAAAGCTTTCGGCCACCAGGCAATTACCCCATAAATGATCATTGGTCTGACAAACATCACATAAATCCAATTGCTTTTTTTTTGACCTAAACCCCAAGTTTTACCACAAATCCTTCGACATGTCCATAGGGACAGTCTGGCTTTGTGTAAAACTTTTTCCAAGTGAGCGTTCCAGATGAGTTTTTTATCAAGGACAATGCTAAGACATTTCACCTCCGTTCCAAATGGAATGCCCTCACCACTGAGGAAAAGTGGCGTTAGATCGTCCAATTTTCTCCTACTGGTGAAGGGGATTATCCCAGTTTTGCTGGGGTTGACAGACATCTGCTCCCTCAGGAACCAAATGTGAAAACGTCCTTCGTGCTTTGGAAGATATTACAAGCTACTCTTCTCGACGTGGACCTGGTCAAAATGACAAGGTCATCTGCATAAGCTTGCAGATCTACTTTTCTTCTGTCTAGGGCATCAAGCAGACTATCCATCAGCAGTAACCATAGAAGAGGAGATCTTTGAGTTATGACATGACTGACGTTGAAAAGTTTTTTTGCCCGTGAAAACATTTCAATGGAAAAGCTACAACAATGTCATTGAAATTTGTATTGCGAAATATAGCATACGCTAAATTTGGACAAGTGATACCATCAAAATCTTCACAGGACTCTTAGAACTCTCCAAGTAGTAGATGTTTCAATAAATATATTGTCCTTCGATAACACTCCATCAAAATTACGTATTGTCAGACCAACTAACAGTCTTTAAGTCAGGGTTCCAGTTCAACCTGCTAAAGAGAGATATTTTTGGAACGCCCCGTACAAGATCCAGAGATGCGCACATTGACGTCGGCGACGTCTGTCTCAGCGCCGGTCAGCGTCGACGCTGAGACAAAATTAGTCATCCGCCAGCCGTCTGTATGGAAATACCGACATTTTGACCAAGTTTTATTCACCGGCCCGATTGAATGTGAGTCGAAATTTTTGTAATATTTGCTCTACCAATTCATTACATTGAGATTCTTCTAACGAGATTAACACCTTTAGCGAAAAACAAAAGATTACTCGCGGAAAATTCCTTTTTTTTTGCGAAAACATGTTTGTGTTTTGATTGACATGTGGATGTGACTGAATCTGTTGGTGATGATGAGTTGTTCAAAGAAATTAATAGGATTCGAGAGGTGCGACTAAAAATACTTCGCGAATACGAGGTCTTACACAAAGACAGTGTTGAATTTCTTATGGCTATTTATATCGGGAGCACATTTGAAATATTTATTTGAAACGACCAGCGTATTCGATAGTCTTTCTCGCCTGCATAAATACCAGCGTGTATTTTTGGCAAAAGAGTTTATTTAATTCTAGTAATCATGATAATAATAAGTGTCATCGAAGTAATGCCTACAGATATGACGAACTCAACTTAATCAATTCAGTTCAGATCGTTTGTTACCATTTTTTTGCCATAAAAAATATGTAAGGTTCGTCAATACACAAATAGATAGAAATAGTTCATCCATACTAATAACGCAATGAAGGCAATACTTCACAATATACACACTATATACATTTTCACGCATATGTACAGAGTGGCCCAAATTGGACACTTTCAAGGAGAAACTCCTGTTTTTAAATTAGATGAATCAAAACTGATGGCTGTGTCTAAAAGTCATATTTTATGGCAAACCTAATGGTGAAAACCGCATATCGTCAACAATTTTTTGTTTTAATGAAATCATTTCCAAAGCACTTTTTTCCATAGAATAAAATGGTGTCAAAAACTATTTTTCAAATGAGATATCAATAGTTATTGATGAAGAACTATTTTTTAATGAGACACTCTGTATACTTTTGCATATTTCAGTAGAGCTTGTAGCACGCTTGATGTTTTGCTAGTCAACTTTGAAATACAGGGCTTTCAGGTTTTTTCATGTAGAGTCCGAAACGCATACTTTGATCAAGCATGCTTTGGATGACGCGGCAGTAATACAGAAAAAAAATGTTTAGTAGTAGCTATCAAATGTTGAGAAAGCTCTTCACAGCAGTAATTATAACGTATACTTTCAATACAACTGTTGAAAATATATACTATATTTACTACTAATGAAAGAAATTTCAACAATAATAATCATGATAATGAAGAACCGTGTTAGGAATCATACGTTAAAAGGTAAGACCTCGTTAGTCCTTAGCTCGCACAAGTTTCTCCACTTCTGAGAGTTGTCGTTCGTATGGGGGTGACAGCTTTTTAACGGAAAAACAGATTTTAAACAGATTTTAAACAAACAATAAAGTATATTTTTTTAAGAAAAAATTTCTACCAGCTTCTTCTACATACAGGCGACATCTCTTCTGAACGTTTTTTGCAGAATTAATTGGTTCAATGGGTGAGGTAGAAGCTAAACTTTGCATCACTGCCGCTTCCAATTCGTATTTAGAATTGGTCGGCCATTTGAAAATGAGATCTTTCAACCTTGACTAGAAATAAAAGTCCATAGGCGTTAGGTCCGGTGACCTGGCCGGCCAACGGTAGGGTCTTGGTTGGCTATCCAATTATAACTGATCTCTATCTTTTCAAAAATGCATGAAACTCGCTTGAGAACAAAGTTGCTGCAACGAATATGTTTGCCGTTCCTTTCTTGCTATTTCATTGTACAGTTCAACGTCAATATACTTGGAACAGTTTACGGGATTTCCAATTCATTTCCATTTCTAGTGTTGTGGGTGTGAAATGAAATGCTGGTAATTTATGGTACCTACTCGTGAACTTATATATTTCAGAACATCAACTGTATACAAACTTTTCAAAACTTTTGTTCTGATAGCTCTTTTCTGTAAGTTGAAAACCCGATTGGCTTCTCAAGAGCATTTCTATGCAATTATTGTATGATGTATCAATGACTGATAGTGTTCGTGATAATAATTCAGGACATCTGTCTTGCTTAACACATGACGAAGTTGGTCAATGCTGCTTTTCTACAAATATTATCGATGTATACCAGTCTTCAGATGCAAACCTAAGAATTTTATTCATAGCAATCTGTTCAATGGCATTATCACCCACTAGTGGTGTCTCCAGTTATAAAATTTGATAAAATCAAATTTTTCTACGTTTAGAACTGATTTGTTCTCTGTGAGCCATCAGGAGCTATTATTTAATTTTTTATCAGCTTCAATGAACACACTTTCTATATTTTCATCAGAAATGAGGAGGGTTTTATAATCGGCAAATAGAATTGCCTTTTGGCACGAAAAATCATTGACATAAATCAACTATAATAAGGGCCCTAGGATAGACCCTTGAGCTACTCCAAATGAGCTGTCTAAAATATTTGATTTAGAATTATTCACTTGAACATACAGATTTGTGATACTCAAGTAACTAATGAACCACTGGAGAGGTGTTTCTCTTATGCCATGCCTTTCTAATTCCTTCAAAACTATAGAATGATCCACCAAGTTGAAGGCTTTGCTCAAGTTCAGGAATATTCCAAAACACGTATTCCTTTGATCAAGGTTTTCGTAAAAAGTGTTGAAAAATTCTGTAAATCAGTTGTTGTTGTATGTACTTTCTTGAAGCGAAATTGATTTTCATTGAATAGGTTGAACTTATTGAAGAACTTAAGAGGTTTGCAACACACAAGAATTTCTAGTACTTCCACTGAAAAGCTTCCTATAATTGAATTTGTAATGAAAAACCAACTTGTTGGGAAGCAACTATTGGATCATAAGGCATATCATTCATAGTCTCTCACATTTTGACTTTCTCCAATAGGCTTGACTGATTTGTCAACAAGGTTCAGATATAATTTTGGAGATTATTCACAGAACGTATAGTTTTACGACTGTGGTCAAAGCTTTTTTACGGTTACCTGCTATCTACAGGTTTTTATACAGGCCTCAAAACCTGCCGACCATGGCCAAAAAACACGAAAAAATGTTTTGACATTGGAAGACATTGGGAAGAAAATCCTCTGTAATGTCAACATCATTATTAGCCTCAATCAACACGGTTTTTCGACAGGAGTTCAACCATCACCAATTACTCAATGTTGTGCGCAAGGTATTGATTGTCAGTCTTAGACTGATGCCATCTACACTGATTTTTCTAATGCGTTCGACAGACTTGACCATAGTATCCTGCTCAACAAGCTTTCGACTTTTGGGTTTTCCAATGACTGAAATACTCTTTTTAAATCGTATATGTAGCCACATTTGGTGTACCACAAGGGTCAAACCTAGGACCCCCACTGTTTAATATGCTCATCAATGATATCGGAGTTGAGATTGTTGTCAATGATGATGTCACTGAAAACTACGTCATAAACAATCAAGTTCTGGAGCGTCCAGACACACTCCCTGATCTAGGTATTACTTTTGATTCATCCCTCTCGTTCAATAAACATATTGGCACTACTCTGACAGCTGCTTATCGCATGTATGGATTCTTATAAATACAAAAGACAACATTGAAATTACTTTATTTAACTTTTGTTCGATCTAGGCTGAAATATGCATCTGTTGTGTGGAGTCCCTACTAGCAGGTTTATATAAATCAACTAGAAGCTATACAGAGGCGCTTCCTAAAATATATGTCTTGTAAACTTCAAGGCACGTATTTTATTATTCATTTCTTTTTTTATTCAAGGTTATAAACAATATCATTACCTGCTCTCGATTGTTACATATGTTGAATTTTTGGGTTCCTAGCTGGTCATCTAGGAGTAGTGTCACATTATGAACAGATATAATGAAAAAATCCTCAATTTATACAATGTGCCATACCTCTAATTCTGTTGATCGCGTCCTAGATATATTCAACTGCCAGATTGAACAAGTCAATAAGGCTTCAATAAGGCTATATAATATTCACTGTTGATGGTTTTTCCCTTTTCAAATTAGTCGATGAATATTGCACATCCCATCAAGAAGCAGTGTAAAGTTAAAACAGGAATTTTTTTTTGAAGCATTGTTTTGAAAATACATTTCAAGTTTTGTAGTTTTATAACGTAAGATTGATATATTTGCCGTTTTTTAGAGTTGGGTATGAAAAGGATATCCCTATATTACTCCACTATAAATACGTTCAACCTATATGATATAGCTAGAACAGGAATTTATCATTGAACGTGGACAGTGCGATATGTATTTGACGATTGTTCTGGGTATTTTGATTCTGACCCATTTTATGAGGAGCTGAGAAAAATTTCAGCGTGGGCTTTCTGGCAATTTACAGGCGTTGAGTGATTCGCTGTCGAAAATGTGGGCCCACCACAATAGCAAATGAGTCAGGTTTTAATAAAACAACGTTCAGCAGACTAATTTCCTGAATATTCGGTATCTGTAGGTTGAGAAAATAAAACAAGGTTGTTGCTTATTCACTCTTCTCTGAGTCTGAGGCTCCCACTCGTTAAGAGTGATTTCACAAAGTTCAAAATAATGTATTATTTTCCAAAAATTGAAGGTTTCCGAAAAACAAAACTCATCTCACATCAACCTTCTGTTATATTTCTGAATTTTCGATTGAATTTCCTTCCGTTATCGATAAGGAATGCCGAATGTTTATAAATAAACCGAAACTACGATTTTGTGCAGTTTTATAGGAATGATCTCCTCAGTTAGCTCAGAAAACGCCAAAATAACCTTACAGTCAACTGACAAAATGTGTCTCCGATCTGTTACATAAAATATCTTTTTTTTATAGTATACACTTCATTTCCTGTCCTATTTGCTGCGAAACTCATTATTTCGCCAGAGGTTTCTGAAGTCAGAAAGTTATTGATGTCAATAGTGAATTGAATCGGTCGCAAAACCGCCCCTTGAGGTACTCCACACTGTACTATCCAATCCTTGAGCGCATAACTCTCTATTGCCGGCGGTCTTTCAAGCATGATTCCCACACGATCTCTCACATCTTGCAAGGCCTCCAACAGCTGGGTATGTACTTGTGAGGCACTGTTTGAAATCTTTGGTGTAGTAATGAATATCACTGGGCTTTTTCCCAACACCAAATCGTTATGATTAGTCGCGATCCTTTAGTTGCAGGCATGTTGGGCGTACACATTTTCGAACCATCAGTCCACCATTTCGAATCTGTGTCGTGAGTGTCACACCAAGTTTCGTCCAAATAGAAAATTTGCCGTTGATCTTGTCTATATTTAGTTATTTGTTCTGAGTGTTTGTTACGCAATTCCACTACTCTTCTGCTTTCCATAACTGTTTGACGTTTGTTAAGTATATTGACTCTGAATCTTAGTTTCTTTATCCAATTCTGAAGAGTTTTGTCATAGCAGCTCACGTTACGTCCGGACGTATTCAATGTCTTCCTTATGACACCGTACATAACTAAACAGAAGTAAATTCACTCCCGTCGGTCTCTTTGATGTTTCGGGTCGAGATTTTATTTTTTGCTGGCGTGTGGCGGGGCAGCAGGTTGTCGACTAAGATATGTTGTGCACCTCTGCACGAGGGTTGATCAAAAAATATGTGACCATGATCTGACTTTATAATTGCTATGAGGAGCTCCCAATAAATGTCTCTTATGATTGTGAACTGTTTAGGAATTGATGAAAATAAGACAAGGTGGTGAAATAAACGTATATTCTATATAGTAAGATTATACAATTTAGGACAAAAACTTATGCTAATATATTTTGAAGGTTTTTTAAAATGATGAGTTTTTGATTTTTTGTTTTCAAATTTCTATTGGCAAATTTCAAAGTATAATAAATTCTTACCCTTGTGAAAAGAGAAAATAAATAATTTAAAGGAAAATTATCATAATCAGTGGCACATAAATTGTTGAAATGATTAAGAAATTCTGTCTCTAGATGAATGATTCATTGTAAAAATGAATCTGGAGACATATATAAACTTCCAAAATGTTTGGCTACTGTATTACTATATGCCTTGAAATGACTATACCTACTTACATTTGTTTCATTCAGTATCGTACTAGCCGCCTTGGCAAAATTTGTACATACTTTTCATGCATGTTTTCTTAAACATTTTCTCAAAAGATATCCACAAACATAGCCCAAGCTGTTGTCTTCTGGAGTGGCTAGAGTTCTTTTATCATTTATCTCTACTCTCAAAGGTTTAT
>WOGO01006504.1:0-11719 GCA_015342085.1 Leptinotarsa defecta
TAAAAAAATGAGGACCTTTATGGACACCAGTCGGTGTCAGCTGGTGTTAGATGGTGTAAAATATTTTTTACAGTGTAAAGGGTCTCACCCTAGGGTTTAATGCATTGAATCTCACAACTTCTGATCGAAATCCTATTTCCAGAAACTATTAAGCAAACTCAAGGCTGTTGTTTTACACTCCTCCAAAGACAGATACGTCCAAAACGAACTTCTCATTTTGTCCAATTCTTTCCTGTTTTGATGCTTTCATATTTTTGTTATTGTATGCTTCTTATGGTTGTATGCTCTTCATAAATTGATATCTATGAATATCTCAAGAAGTGGGATTTCATTCTGATGGATGATTCTCACAGATTGCACTCAAATCACCACTACGTGATCACCATATGAAGCCAAGCACAGACTTTTTTTAAATATCATCCATCTACTTGAAATTGAATTTAGTTCAGACCACAGGCAATGTTACCACCTGTACCATCAGGTGTAAACCCGTACCATATAGACAAAGCCTACCGATACTAAGTATGACATTACTATAAGTAGATATCACTGTCTGTAACTCACTGCTCACTCTACGTTAATCACTATGAAAATTAACTCTATGACTGGACATAAAAAAAAGAGTAGTAGTTGACGATTATTTGTATACCCAACCGTACCTATAAAAATAATTCGATTATGCCAGTCACTAGAAAAAAGTAGTCTTGGCGTTAACATATACTTTCGTATCGGTGTTACTTGTTAACAATTAAATCACACTACCGGTCGATTTTGTTTGCAGGGTCGATTTTAGTTGGGAGTTCAATAATGTAGCTCGGTTGACGAAAATAAACATATTTTCCAGAAATTCATGGTAAATTGATTATGATTACCAACGGAACCGTCAAACGATGAACTGACTGCGTTTATAAATATACTGTACCTACTATATCCGATCGATTAGTTGAAGAATTCAATAATTGTGAGTCACAACACATGCTCAAGGAGCCGTGTAGTTTGATCTACAGTTATACGTCAGAATGTTTACTTCATAATAGTGAATGGCCGTAGAGGTCAGGAAAATATGCAAGCTGTTTCGAAACTATCTGAAAAGTGAATATTTTCAATTATTGTAATTTTGAGGTATCTCAATGAATTTGGAAAGTATGGTTAATTGAAGAGAAGTCTGATGAGAAACGAAAACTGGAAACTGGTGGAAACTTGATTTCATTGAAAACTCGTTTTCGAATCCTGAGACATTTTTAACTTTATGACATCTTTCACTTGTACACTTTACTCAGATTCCAACAACATTCTTACTCCTCAAATGAAACGGAACTCACAAGTTTTTGACCCAATAGCACCAATACCAAATAGCAAAAAGGCTCACTAAGGAATTTGAAAGTTTGCCCATTGCAGAACCAGGTTTTAGTATATATCAAAAAGTCCTTAGTATCAACATACAGAAAATATCGTTCTGCAAGAAGGTAAGATTTTGGTTTCTCTTGATGTTAGTTCCTTATTTTCCAGCGTCCTAATCCCACAGACCTCAAAATACTTTGGGGAATTACTAGAAAAAAATAATGTCATTAATAACGAAATTGACGAATTGATTTCTCTCACTAATTTGTATATAAACAAAACCGTTTCAAGGTAGAATATTGCTTTTATTAACAACAGGAGGAATAGGCTATGGTAACCCCTTGTTTGCCTGCCTGGCTAACCTGTTTATGAGCAAATGCGAAAAATGGAAATCGAAGAAACGTCAAAATATTTTCCTAGGATTTGGTTGAGGTATGTGGATGATGTTTTTGCGATATTCGATAACAAAAAATTGAATATTGAGGACAGATTTCCATCAATAAAATTCACATTTGAGTTAGAAAATGAAGGACAACTTCCATTTCTTGACGTATTGTTAATGAGTAGTGAATGTGGAAAGCTAGAATACAATGTATTTAGAAAGGAAATAAGTACTTACAGGTATACTCCTGACAGTTCACATCTCTGTGGACAGCACAAACGTACTGGGTTGAATTTTCAGGTACATCGTCTTCAGACGTTTCCTCTCACACATGATAAGTTTACAAAAGTAAAAATGACGATACAGGAAGTAGCAGTCAGTAACGGTTTAGGGTGAAAATGAACGAAATCTTGACTTTTAGAAACGACAAAAACCAAGATAAATATATCTCAGGTCCATACTACCAATACATGAAGAAATTTGGAAATATTTTCAAAGAACTAGATCTAAAGGTGGTCTCACTACAGAGCTTTTTAGGAAATCCAAGGGACTAAGTCGATAACTCAGAAAAGTCTGCAATTTACGAAATTGAATGTGAGGACTGCGATGTAAAATATTATTGACAGACAAATAAGATACAAGGAAGCACACCTAGAGTATGAAAGATGAGAAAAATCAGCAGTCGCCCATCATATTCTGCAACAAAACTTCAGTTCATTAAGATTAGTTAGACAAGTTAACAACAACAGGCATCTAGATGCTTATGAGGGCTTAGAAATGAGTCAACATAATAATATTATGAATAACGATGAATATCTAATAGTTATTATGAATATTTTATGAATATCTGATAGTTAACAATATAGCTTGTTGAAATAAGTATTTTTATTTTACTCGACTAGTAGGTAGAGCAACATTGTAAAATTAATTTTAATAAAATTGAGACGCAGGTACCCAGCAGAGGTATTTATAGTTTAAATAAGAACAACATAGTTTTTGTTCAATCTTTCTCTTCAAGATGAACACTTGGTGATCAAAACACCCGTCAAGGTGTTGAAAATAACGGTTTGGTGTTGGGATAAAACTCCACTAATATTCATTACTACACCAAAAGTTCCAAACAGTCCATTACAATTAGTATTCACATTAAATTATATTATTTGTGTTACCGTAACTGCTTACACACCAAGAACAAGATCCATAGAATATCCAAGATTCAAGAATTGTATTTACTGGAGCAATTAGTTTTATATAGATGAAATCAAGCGGCTGTTGAAAGTCCATATCAGCGAGCAAAAGGAGAACACCAAGCAGAGAGAAAATAGCAAATCAGGAGTAGTAGATCATGTTTGTACCCGCAAAGGTTACATCAAATGGTTCGCAGCTGAAAATAATCACACGGGATGAACATTGGTTTGAAAAATAAATCGAAGACGTTGCTTACATTTTGAACAATACCTACATGTAGAGATCCTAGTGTGGGGATTCGCAACATATGGAAACCTTCAATCAAGCGGGAAAACGGGCTACTGTGCACTGAAACAGAAAATCCAGGGAGGATAAGCAAAATCGTCCAAGTTACTCATTAAAAGTGTAGACGTATCAGATATTTGTTATTGAGATATTTGTAATCTCCAAAAAATAAATTGGGGCAATTGATTTTGAAAAAGGCTACCGACAAGTTGCATTAACCTATCTGAATAGTAACAGTAATTTTAGTGAAGCAGTAACATTAATTTTTACTTGTGTCATTTCAATATTTCTAATACAGACCCATGTCTTCCTGTGAGTGCATCTGGCTTCGGCTATCTTAGTACTATTCCTAAAAGTTTTTTCCTGATCAGTCTATGATCTAGTATTACTGTGTGAGATTTCTCCAACAGATTTACCTCTTCACTTCAAAGTATTGATCCTTCTGGTGAATAGGAGAATGTTTCTATCGTCGATTTCATTTTGGATGGAAGTGTTACTACTTCACGATAATTGAACATATCCTGTCCCAGACTTAGGTTACGTATGTTTGGTCGAGTTATGTCTATCTTACATTAACGAGAAGTAAGATTTATTAAGTGATCAGTTGATTGATTTCATCAAGATCCTGTTGCTGGAGGAAGGGGGGAAATGTTTCAAACTTTAAATCGAAATAGTTATTTTCTTGATGGGTTAGATTTGAGAAATAGTACTTTTTTACTCTAACATGTTAATACCTTTCAAGGAAAGCCATTTAAAAGGGAATGATAACACTTTTTCAGAAATTAAAATGAAAAGACCTTCTGACCTTCTTTTTTCTCAATCAACAGTGATTGTTTCATACTTCAATAGATATTTTTATACAATTTATATTATTCTACAAGTGCTTTTCATGAAGGTAATGAAAATTATTTTAATTTGTTTCAGAGTCGGAGTCAGGATCTGGTTCAGGATCAGGAGTGGACGTTGATCCTAATCTTCCATACCCGGGCATCGCACCCATTACCCTACGGTATCTCTCCCAGACCACGAGGCCACGCAGTTGGTGTTTGGCGCTCATCTCTAATCCATATCCTTTTTTATACAAATTATTGAGGTGTTGCAGGGTGTATTACGGAATATTTCACATTTTTAGATACACACGAGAAGTTTATTCATTACGAACAGAAAGAATACAATCAATCACAGTAGAATCTAATGAAATTACTGTTCAACACATCAGAACTGTGAATACACTATTCTCAATGCTCATTTATAGAACAAAGTTGGCATTGCTAATTCTAAATGTAACGAATTTCTGCAAATAGACGTAAGGCATTTCTTCATTCAGGACTAACTAACTAGAGCATTATAAATGGAATTTCATAAACGAATTACACTGAATGTCAATACTTTGATTTTTCTATCTGACTTTGAAACATGTACATCAAAATCAAGGGCAGAATTATCTGTAATAGGATCACAGTTCTCACTTTTTAAAAAAAGTACTTGAGATGCATTGTTTGGAATCATTGGTGTAGTGATGAATATTACTGGAATTTTATCATAACACCAAACCGTTATTTTCAGCACCTCGACACGCCTTTTGATCACCAAGTGATCATCTTCAAGAGGAAGATTAAACTCTTGAAGATGATCACTTGGTGATCGAAACACGTGTCGAAGTGTTGAAAATAAAGGTTTGGTGTTGGAATAAAACTCCAGTAATATCAAAAACAAAACATGTTCAGAGCCTCTAGATTATCTGAAAGTATCGGCCTCAAAAATAGTGTAATAATTTAACAAACACTATTACAATCGTTCTAAACATCTTGGTCAACATCGAACTGGTTCCAAATAAATGTCATCTATTTTTCTTGTGTCGAAAATTTTTGATAACCTCTTCAGTTTGACCAACCTGAAAGTTATTGCAATCTCCTCTATAATTTCATGGTTTCCAAATCTATCATTTTCAATCGTCTTGTTTACGGTTTGATAGTAGTGTCTATGAACTATGAGCTCAAAAATATAGTGGAAGTTGCGATACACACTGACAGAATGAGCAAATTATTTAACATGCGTGTCTTACGAGCCATGCAAAGGAGGGTGCTGCAAGCAGCTTCATCGGACCCGAACCTGTCATTGACATCGCTTCAGGCTTTGCCAAACAAACATTGAACACCTAGATGGCAAGAAGATTTATGACCTTCTGGCAGAATCTTCTAGGATTGGCTCACTCCAAGGCGTTTAGTCACCCTTCGAAGCTTGATACCAAACAGTTGCTGAACTACAGAAAGGATAAACTACGACGTCTAACAGGCCTTCTTACAGGTAACTGTCATTTAAATCATCATATACAGAGACTCGGACTGTTGGTATGTGTCACCTCTGCTTGAAAAATAATGAAACAGCAGAGCACATACTTACACAAATCACGTTTTTAGAGTTCGGCAGAGCCGTTCTCTTACCATTTGATCTGAAAGACCACTCAGCATACAAACTAATCGGCTTTGTTAAGAAGCTGGGTTTATTTGGTCGAGTGTGAATATGCGTAAGCCACAATAAACCCTTGCGTGTTGCGGTGTAGGGTCGAACAGACCCACTTTGGACCTAATCTAACCTTGCCATACAAGCCATCCCTCGAGTCTTAGAGCATCGATCGAACCTGCATCAAGCAATATGGAAACTTCATCAGTAAACTAATTATTCGACTACCAACCGACTTTCGCAATAACTACAAACGATAATTTTTCTCGGAACTCAAAAATTGGAGAAAACCCTCTGGATTTACGTTTTTAAATAAACTTAAAAACTTATTCGATTCGAAGAATAGATATTAGAAACTTATGAATATGGGATTCAACAAATGAGTTGCGAAGGTTTGATTAAATGCATGGAAAATACAAAGCAACAGAAAATATTTGTTATTATCAAGAGTAACGTATTCAAAAAACACCGTATTGTGAGACTTTCACTAAACGATTTCACAAAAACGCAACACGTATTTCGCCATACAATGGTTTCTTTGGGTTCCTTTGGCCGGGAGTTAAGACACGCCCGAAGAAGCCATTGTTTAGTGAAACTCTCACAATTAGGTGTTTTTTGAGTACGTTAATTATGGATTTTTATCCATAATTATCATATATCAATATCATATATTATCAAGAGTTCTGTAGAGCCAGGTAAATTTTTAAAGAGAATGTCAAAGAAGTATACACATCGTATTTACCCAGATTGAGAACAAATTGATAGTTGATCCGAAAAACTTCCTGACATTCGTTCATAATGGGAACAGTGCTACAGAAATTCCCACAATCTAGGGTTAACGCTTCTAGTAGGTATTTTAAAAATCCTCATTGATTTCCTGATATACAAGAAGATAACTTCGAACTTCGGAGTTCGATAAACATTAGTGTAGAACTAATAACAGAGACGGAAATATTAGAAGCTGAATAGAAATTTAAAAATAAGATGACCTCAGGTCCAGATGAAATTCCTTCGTTTCTAGTGAAACACTGCCCGAAAGGATTAGTTTATCCCCTACAAATTATTTTCAACCTTATTTCAACAACGTCTGTTTTTTTTGAGGTCTGGTAAACTACCAAAGTTTGTACTATACACAAAGCTCAAGATCGAAATGAAATCAGTAATCACAGACCTGTCCTTATTCTCAACAACTTTGCCAAACTTCTAGAAACAACGGAGTTCCGCAAGGATTCAATTTTGACCCTGTAGTGTTTTTATTATCTATAAACGATCTGTGAAACTCGTAAACCTGTAATAGATCAATGTTTGCTGACGATTTGAAACTTTACACATTTTGCAATAGCAGATTAATTCATTACAAGAACTGTTTCCATTTGAAAATATTTGAATGCAAAGTTGTGATATATAGTCTAAAATCACACAAAATCACGGTTTTATTATAAGGAACTGTGAGAACTTTCATAGTATCATAACCATAATTTCAGTTTGGTAGGCCAAAACTAGAATATGGAATCATAATATGAAATCCCATACACAATCAATTTACATCTGCAATTAATAGAGTACAAAAAAATTCTGAAAGTCCTCACAATCTTTTATGTTATTTTTTCTTTCACTAATGTTTTTTTGTCAAATAGTATAGAAATTAGGAATGATTTATTCACTTAAAAATTATTAGGTTTTTTATTGGTAGTAGATATTATTTTGATGACATCCTTCATTTTCTACAAATTCCTGTATTAAAATGACTTCATTAGGAAATGATGCATATTTTATCGCAATTAGGTACATTCTTCTGAAATTGCGTATATTCTCTCATTCCATGTTCATAACCTTGATAGTATAGTGTCATGTATTCGTTTCGACCGATTTTGTGCAGTGTTCATTTTCCACATTCATTTTTTCAAACGCATTGTCACGCAGACCATTTTTCTTTTATTTCTATAACTTTTTGGACACACAAAAAATCCAACACTACTTTCAAGAAATATTCTTCGAAATGCTTTCAAAAATAATTCATCTGGCCTCATCACTAGTTTTATTATATTATGTTCAGAAATTTGAATTACGTTCTTCAAGGTATACATATTCGATAACGTAAATATTTATAGTATAAAATGGTTTTCTACGCTCGGATTAATGATTTTGACGGAATGTAGATTCATAAAAATCTCGATATGAAACATAAAGTCGCGAACCCAGGTAGTAGAAAAATAAACAATGGAACAGCTGCAAAAAATTAAACATGGATTTGACTAAGCGAAGGTTATCAGGAAAAATTGTGAATCACAGCTTTCATTACATTACATCCGGGACAAAATGAATGGACACTCTTGTTTTTGATTGTTCGTGGAGGTTTTTTGAAACGCTCGTAGATCAAGGATTGAGGTTATCGTACATACCTCTAGTTTATGCAGGAATGTTTGTTTTCTAAAAGATTTTGAAATGAGGTACAAGGCGATATAAGGTTCCATTTGTAATTTTGGGGTGCAGCTCCTGCGAGGAAAAAAATTGTAAATACGTAGATATTTTTGTACAGATGTGAGTGCCAAAATTTTGATTTTATGTCTTCACTGACTTCGGAAATATTAGCTCGTACAAAGACATGTCGAGCACCCGGTATATAAACCGATTCTTGTTTGTTTTAGTTGGAGTATTTTAAATTGTATATAAATAACTATGGTATTGAAACAACAACAATATTAAATTAGCTAAAAGAACAATTCATTCAGGTCAATCTCAACTCCCTACACTGTAGGTTAATGGACTGAAACCTATCAGAAAACAACTACTCCCCTGGCTGATACCACGATGAGCGTTGAATTATATCAGACAGGTGCCTGTGTAGGATTCTGCACTGTTATATCTGCATATGCTGTTGGCGATGCAACTGCTGGAATCGATTTTCAATTGTTGGAACACATTTGCTGACCGGTCTCGGGCTGTTCAGCCACTCATCAGTACAAGGTAGTGTCTGAAAATCGAATTCCATTCATAGTATTATTCTTCGAACTAGGCTGAAGGGAACGACAAACAGCATGTTTCTCATCGCCCCATCTGCCCATGAACGAGGGAACCAACCGCATATCCGAATTTGCCCAATTCCTCGTAAAAGGAAGAAAACTTCACATGAAGTGATTGGGCATACTTGAAAACTAGCTGTGAATCAAATTATCTAAAAGAACAGTTCGTTCAGGCCATTCTCAACTTACAATAATAACAAATCAGAAAGAAGGGGTGAAAAAGTATTGCAAGTTAATCATTTCACTGTTTTGAAATTGAAAAATAAATGAAATTTGTTTCGAATTTCAACACTACCAGTTAAACAATTTTTGTTTTCGTACAATTTAAATATTTAGATATTTTGAAACATTTTTACCACTTTGCTTGTTTTGAAATATTATGACTATTTTTTGGAAAGTTAAAATATTTTGAAACATTTTTGACATATTGCTGCTTATGAAATATTATGACTGTTATTTGAAAAGTGCATTTGAAAAATAGATTACCATTCATGATTTATGTACTCAATAAACGACTAGATCAAAGCGGCTGAACTTAATTATGACTGGAACCTTCAAAATGTGACAGAAATGGTAGTAGATATTGACAAAATTTTTAAAGAGAGTAAATTTATCAGGTAACAAATTGTTGTCCATTGCAGTTATATCATTGTTTCATATTACAAACTGTGTCGAACACACTTTTTCCACACCAGAACGAAAGTACCGACTCTGAACGCACATTTTGCTAACTAACTTGGCATTATCTGGAGAAGACTGAAACTTTTATTCATCCTCTGATGCTGCCAACTTTTAAAATATCTAGTATTTCAAAAGTTTTGTTGTTTAAGAAAATCATATTCAATGAGCCTTTTGCCTGAGAATAGTACAGCACGAGAGGCAGCACTAGTAGTAGGGACAAACAATAAACTATTCAAATGTAGAACAGTGTTATTTACGTAATATTCATTTATTATTTGAAAATATAAATCTGATACAAAAAAAATATTTTGTGCTAGTATAATGTCAACAAAGCATTGCTGTTTTGCGAAGTGTACGTCGGATAATCGATATCCGGAAGAAGACGTGTTTTTTATACCATTTATAAAACCTCATAATAATTAAGTTAGATGTAAGAAATTGATACATGCTTCAAGGAGAGTGGATTTAACAGTGCAAAAAATAAATGAATATTCATATGTATGCTCTAAACATGAAATGAATAGTAAATTTTTCATAGTTAATAACCATTGATTAGAATCAGGTATAACCTCAATCGTTTATTGAATTATATTCATTATATTTAATTAAGTTTATTTCATTGCCATCTATATTTGATTCATATTTCACTCGGAAATAAGTCTAAAATTCATAATTATCTTAATTTTTTTTATTACAGTTTGAATCTACCGCTACTCTTTTACTAGAGTCTGTAAACTAACCTTTCCATTAATTCATTTTTTTTCCAGTTACTTCCAAATCACGGCATACAAGCCAACGTTTTAATGTTTCAACATTGTTATCCTTTACAGTTGCAAACTTTTGTTTTGCTTCAGGAACATTTTCTTCTGTTAAAAACATTATTTTTTAATTGTACTTCACCATATGTTTATATGAAGATTAGGCAGTGTTTGTCCCTACCGAACTACTAGCGCTGATAGTGAGTGATTTTTAGCACTTCAGGAAAAAGTTCATTACTTTCAACAATCACTGGACTCAATTTTGGTTGTACATAAATTTGCCTCTTGTAATCCTGTGTCTCACATTCGTAAAAACCATGAGGATCTGTCATTATCCCTTTGTTATGTTGCTTTCTGTTCAAGTCTCTCTTATACACGTTATATTTTGATCAAGTGTTCTTCGTCCGATTTTCAGATATTTTTTGAAGAATTTTGTGCTTCAAAATCAATAACAATAAAAAGTCTAGAAGTTGGGACAAGGTTCAAGAGTAGTTTTGAAATTTACTTATATTTCGTATTTAATACTACTTTGGAGCAATAGTAATTGTTTGGAAAATCATATAATTCGAATTGAATTGGTCGACGATAACTCTACCCAAAATATGAATGATTTTACATGAAATTATAGAGATGTTAGAAAATAAGAATGCCACAAAAATCTCATTTTCAACTTTGACTCCTGAGTGTTTCTTTCACTCAACTTCATCCCCTCAACATATTTTATAAATGAAGTACGCATGAGAAACATTTCTACTTGAAAATTCGATATGTTTATGAGCATTTGGAATCACATGATAATAATTTTGGTTTCGTGAAGTCCATCTAGTTTGGTAATCGCCCGTATCAAGATTTTCGAAGTTATAATAGCATAAGTTTTCCAGTATTAACCTTCACAGATCCAGCCCTTCAACAAAACTAATGCTCACGAAGAAAACATGTATAATTATCACTTGTTTTCTCCAGTTGAAGTGCAGTTAGGTTTTTGGAATGCCTCTCTTCCTGTAACAAGGCTATTACCACATTTAACGAGCAATAAACTAACAACCCAATTTGTAGGAAGTGTTTGCGAGAGTAAGTGGAAATATTTACGAGTACGGGATATGTTCAGGATGCAAAACATCTAGGGTTAGTAGGAGAGATAATCTGTTGCGGATCATGACATATAACAGGGTTTCTTAGATGCTAAAATTACTTCATTTCAAACCATCAGGAGTGGAATTATTATTTTAGCTCTGAAATTCCCTGAAAATAGTTTAGGTATAGGTTAGAATAGGTTAATTCCAAAGTAAGTGGGTCTATTCGACCCTACACCGTGACCCGCAAGGGTTTATTGTAGCTCACACCTATTCTCACTCGACCAAATAAACCCAACTTCTTAACGAAATCGATTAGTCTGTATGGTGAATGGTCTTTCAGGTCAGATGGTAGGAGTACGGCTCTGCCGAACTCTAAAAACCTGATTTGGTCTTCACCGGGGCAGGCAAAAAGTAAATGCTTTACTGTTTCATCGTTAATGAGGTAGTCGGATAGTCAAGGTGCAAGATTCCCACCTTGATACCCGCGACAACCTTCTCATATGAGGGTTTTTGCACGTCGGC
>WOGO01006505.1:0-11718 GCA_015342085.1 Leptinotarsa defecta
CCACTTTGCATATCATGACCATCTGCTTTGGAGATCAGCTGACAGTGATAGTGTTGTCATATTAGTAAAAGTCAGAGTTGTCAATCAGCATCGATTCCATCATGAATCATTTTACTAACACTGAAATGGCTGACGTGCACTTTATTTATGGATTAGCAAATGGAAATACGGAAGAAACACGGATATTTCACGAGAACAGATATCTTAACAGAGTAATTTTATGTTCCAAAACATGAACGCTACATGAAAAATTGTGGTGAACTGGGTGTTTTAATAAAAACGCAGGTGGTAGAAGACCAGAAACTGTAACAATGACTGAACTAGAAGAAGCTATACTTGATGCGATAGAAAATCTTTCAAATAGTATCACTAGACTGCAGCTGGAAATCAGTCCAAAAACTATATGGACAGTTCTGAAAAGGAACTTCCTATTCCTATACCCATATCACATACAGCGGGGTCAAGTGCCTCGTGCCTCTGGATTTTCACCCAAGATTAATGTTTTATTTACGGACGATACTCATTTTTCACGAGATGATATTATGAACTTTCACGATGACGATTTTTGGGCCGACGAGGAGTGTTGTAGTTTTGGCTGCTTATTCTAAAAAAATAAAAAACTACAGAAAAGTCAGTGGCGTTCTTTTTTTCCTCAATATTGTTGGCTGTAGTGCCCACTCCGATGCCACTGGCCCTAATAATCTCAATCCAGTTAGGGCTAAATAAGCGCCTTATTACTTCAAATAACTGTAGCAAATTACAACCAAATCGGTGTAAGGATATATATGAGATTTTATAAATACCTTTTTTTTAAACTTCAACGTCCTCTATCCCAGAAACGAAGCAACCCTGGACATATGATCATATGAACTTTTTTCTTGAAACGACCTAACGAATTGTCCTCTGAAGTTTCGCACCGTACTTATGAAAGAACCTGTACTTATTCGACATATTTTAAGTTATACATCAATGTATGATAGGTGACAACTCTGCCGGAAGGGGTATTTTAACGAACACCCCCGCATTGAGGGGTGATTAACAATATTGGGTGATAATTGTGACTTATAAATGATTATGGAAAGTAAGAAATGGTGTTTGATGACTTTGTACTTCATCGTCATCATGTTATCACCATCATCGCCTGATGATACCGACTTGGTTAGCGAAATGCTCATCGAGAGAAAGTATTTTTGTGCTGGTGTGGGAAAAGAGTTATCAATAGACTTTTAGCATGCGAATAAAGTGACGAAGACTGTGGTCCACCTAAGTGAAGAATGGAAATATTAGATAAAATTGCAGTTCACGAGTTGGCATCGATATTACAATCAAAACAGAATTATTCAATTTTAAAAATTTTTCATTGGTGGATTTGCAGAAAAAAAATATGAAAAATAAAAATTTTCATATTCAAGGAACATACTACTCTCCTCTTTTTCTATACTTCTTGATTCCACTAACAAACACCGAAATCCCAAGTGTCGTATTCCTTTCTAAGAACAATCTAGCGGTCTGCCATCATGTGGCTCCAAATATAGTCCAGATTTTCTTTTCTTTCTGCGTAATTTTCTTCAAGCCGTCTCATGGCTTTGCTATAGTAGGTTGGACAATTCGATTCATAGCAATTCACCATCCCAGACTCTGAGTAACCCGTCATAAGAGTTCTGATTTACCCATGGTTATGGAAATAGTTTACTTGGAACGCATTCCAACGCACATGCTATTACTTAGCTGAATTTAAAGCAGATATTTGTTATTGTTCTCGAATGAAAACGAAGTGTTAGGTGATGGAATAATTCTCGGTTATCTTAACAGTTTCTGTTTTGCTTTTCCTTGAGTGAGTAAGTTTTCATAGAAAAAAGTTGGTCACGTATCTAGGTCAATTCAGTCAGTTGTGTAGTTTATTTCTATTTGTATTTTTTCACTTTGGACATAACTCGGCCACCCATAATTGAATTTGAAAAAAACAGAAAACGCCTCTGTTGAAGTAGAGAAGAGGAACTTCTAAAAAAGAATGATAGGTATACATTGAATACCAATAAAATGTGAAGGCTTCTCTTATGTTTTTCCAGGTAACAGTAAACAAATATTTTACTGAAAACAACTACTTTACTGCCCATATACAGGGTGCATCAAAAGTTCCGCTATGATCATAAATACCTTCTTTGACAAAAAAATCCAAAAGAACTGTTTGAACGGGTCTATTTGTATTTCCCATTTGCCATTTTACCACATAATTTTCAGCTCCCCACCACTCAATCCTTGAGAGGTTGCAACTTCAAATTAAAAAATTTAAGTAGCTTCTTATAATAATTTTATTAATAGATTGATTTGTATTGAATACATTGAAAAATAATGACAAAATCAGTGGATGGATGCCGAAGATATTCACCAAAACATATTCAAATGAAAAACCGAAAAAACAAAATGTATGTAAATTCGAATGTAGTAATCCAACAAAAAAAAATTATGTTCAACATTATCTACTTTTTATTTCAATGCATCAATATTTATTGATCTATATTAAAAAAAATCATTTTTCAAATAACTTAGGCTGGGTTAGGTTAGGGAAATGATTCATAAAAGCACTTCATACAAGGGCCAATTCATGGGGTTTTAAAGTCTGCAGAAATCCACGAAAATCATTCAGTCAGGGACGCTATAGATTTTGCTACTAATGACCCCTCAGAGGCTTCAGAAATCGTTTTTGGTTTTTATGACTTTTTTTCATGAAACCTCTTGTGGAAGTGTTTTCCTTTCTTATCGAATAAAATTTCTTATTTCTTATTGAATTTCTCTCTCGAACACTCATAAAAATCACTTTTAAATTTCAGTAATAATTACTGAGTTTACTAAAAAAAACAATCGAAAGTTTTCTACTAAAAATATGACACAGTTTTTCCGATACTATCTCCAATGCGGCATTATTCAAAATAATTACATAATGATTACATGTACCTAGTAAAAAGGTGTTTTGGCTGTATGAATTCTTTTTTTCTTAAATCTGATGACGTTTTTTAGTCTTTTATAGAAAGTTTTATATTCAAGTTAGCAAGTCATAATTCAAATTTTATATCAAATATTTATACCTCACCAAAATAGTCCATTCAAATCAATTAACACACATAATAGTAATTTACTTATTATACAGAGTGTTTCAAACTATGAGAGATACTAAGATGGTTAAATTGGAGCAAAGTTGCGCATTTACCTGACTAACAATATGCCGTTGAGAAAGTTCTGAATTTCCGAGTATAGCCGGAGATATCCTGAAAAAACAGAAATTTCGGAAAATGGTTTTTATTTTTTTCTGGCTTCATTTTTCGAAGGATTCAAAAATAAATTGCCCTTTTACATTGCCACTTTTTCTCTGTTGCATAAAGGTGTTTTTAGATTTCCTATCCGACGTTTCGTCTTCTGTTTTGAATAGAACCAGATTTTACCTTTTCAATGATGTACCATTCTTTTTCGAGTATTTGGAGATATTGAAAAAAATGTATTCTTATCATAATGAGCTATGACTTTGATGTTTCTAAATTTGACTTTCAATTTATTACACTCAATGACATTTTGTTATTGTACAAGTCATTGAATTTTTGGAATGAAGAAAAAAGAGATAAGATACAACTTTATTACAAATACGATAGAAACAGTGTTAGGACATCGGAAATGTATTGCCGAATGATGGTTGCCGAAAAAATAATCATATCACCAATCTTCACTGAACATCAGAGATATTTTGAAAGTAACAAAAGTTTAAAATCAAAGTAGGTCGATTGTATATTCTATCCAAACACTTGATTGTAACATTTATAAATAGACAAAAACGACGAGTCTCTGTTTTTCCCAGTATATCAGTAACCATGCTAAAGATAAATATTATGAATGTGTTGATTTGTGGTTTTCACCACATTTCATGATGTGAACGTTCTAGAATTTTTTGGGAAGTCCTGCACATTTGCAGGAACTCAGGAATATTGAAAAATAAAACTTTTTTTCTGCCACAAAAAGGTGTACAAACCGGTGAAAACCGGAAGAAAAACCCCTTTCGAAACATCTACTTTCACATGAACATTGAATTATCCCGAAGAAAAAATACATCATGTTTTGTTCGAATCTATAGGGCAAAAGATCCAAAATATTAAAAAAAATTGTAAAAACGTCGAAGTGGCAGTAGAGAGTCCAAATTCTGAGCATAGGTATAAAATTGGAAACTGAGCAACTTTTTACTTTGGAAATTTTCGAAATTTCCAAAAAACACTGATTTCTTTGAGAATTTTCGAAAAAAATTCAAATTTGATAGGTTCAGAGTAGAACATGACAAAAAGAAAGACGGTGTTTTTCAAGCACAAACTAACTGCGAAGTCAAATTTTCATTATATCTATTGATAAAAAAACTTCTCCCAGTTAGTTGAATTTCCTGAAAAGAAAGTTGCAAATATGAAATAACTTTCAACAACGCGCCAAACATACACATATTATGTGGCATCCTTTGATAGTGATCAATTCGAATATTTTCCATCATTATGTTTCAATAACATATATCAAAGTTTGTTTCCACATGTCCAAATAGCTTTAAGGCTTCCAAACATGCTCTTTTGAAATAAGTTTTGCAGAAATAAATAGAAATATCATTAGATGTTGACTAAGTTCTTTGCTTTTCATATCATACTTTTCACCATAGTCTATTGTCTGATATAACTAAATATTGTGTTTCGTAAACACATATGAGCCGATATGGTTTTTAGCATTATTGACCTCTAAAATTGGCCGTGAATTTAGATTCCCTCACTTTGCAGCCATCCATGTACTAGGATATCTCATTTGTCATTTTTAAACTGAATGCAACTTCAGTTTAAAATCTGTTCCTTGATATAATCGTTTACCGACGTTATTCAGTCTTCCAGTGGTGTAATCATTGCAAAAGTTAACCTCTTAATAATTAAATTTCATTATATTGGATCCAAGTATTTCCAAATGCCTGGCTGTAGGCCTAGAACGTAGTTATAATTTAAAATCTGGAATGATTCCAATAAATTTCATTTCATTCTATCCAGCAAATCAACTTATCCTTCATTCATTCATGGCCGGTAAATCGAACGTTGCAATACTAATACCGTAATGTGTTGCCTAGTATCAATACTTTTTCTTTTTGAAATCAATGACATTTATTTCGACTTTTGACCGGTTCTCACTGAAAAATTAAAAATAAATCATACATAAATCTATTCAAAATGTACAAGCTGTGTACACATATCGACGGAAACTAATATTATATTGAACTGTCATAATTCAAAGCCATAGCCAACTAGAAAAATACATACTGTGCGCCCTCCCCTCTAGTATTTATTAGGGAAAAGCATCTACAGTTATAAATATACTCAACTACACTTCAACCAACCCTAGTAAATGTAAAATGACATGTAATTATAAAATAGGGTCCAAATTACGATTTTTATACTATGTAGCTCAAATAAATTTAGTAATTTTCATTTCATCTGGACCTTTCGACACACCTAGGCAATTTCACTTTCAAAATATTATTTACCGACTTTAGTAAATTAAAATTTTTGGAAAACAATGTAAAAGAATTTCCATTTTTATATAATTTGCCAAACTGTAATCGGTAATTTTTATTTTATTGGACCTTATGTCTATTGATACCCATTAGTAATCTTCAGCTTGTAGTTTTTAAACTACTTTAAACGAATGTTTTTGATTGGAGTTTTTATTAATTCCTTATTTTATTTTCTAAACAAAATCATCTAAACAAACACATCTCCTAGCAACACCTAGCATACTCCATTTGATGGAAATTGTAGGGCACTACAAGCTCTTCTTACTTATAAAATATATGTTCATACAAACTTAAGTGAATTGAAAATATTAAAAAATCATAGAATATACCCCTAGTTGTGATTTTTAATATAATTTGGTCAACTAAAACCAGTACTATCATTTGAAACTCAGACATTGTTCAGATCACAATAATTTTTTTTTTAAATTAGCGTATTTACAATTTTTGTCTATTTTTGACATTACTTTTGTTTTCAAGTAACTCAACCTTATATTTCAGTCAGATTTTTTTCAGTATTTTCAACAATCATAATATTTTATTCTTTTCATTTTATTTTATTCAGTCTTCCATAGATTTCGAACTTGTTAACACCATTTTAGACAATAGAAGTCCCAACTAAGAAAAAATACATGTGCTTTCCAATCACTTATGATCCAAATCCAAATCCTATTGAAATATAAACAACAAATGTATTGCAACAATTAGGAATACTGCTAGCATACCCCTACATATTATAATTACATATCCTAAAATAAAAACCCCAAAAATGTCTGCTTAGAGTTATGTGATCTTTCAAAAATCTTATAAGCTCTCTCTTGGACTTTCTCTTTCGAAGATTATTCCTTTTTTTCAATTAAGTCGTTTGAGACGTGGACAATCCTTGTACCTCTTTCCATTCTTCTTGTCAGACATTGTGATACATATCTCCGAAGATATGTCCTTGAAACTTTTCTATAGCATACAAAATTTCAAATTTGAATAAATATTTGTTGATTATTCGTCTCACACCCGAGCAGGTCCACAGTTGGTATACTGCTGGAAAACGTGTTGAAAATTAATGAATTTCTGAAAACTATGTATCGTATTGTGGAGAGAGAATATTGAATAATTCACCCCCGAAAAAAATATAAATAGGTTGTGACTAGTTGAAATTATGTCGAATCATATATTTGCCAATGTTAAATGACTATTAGTGCTAGACACATCACATTCATTAATTGGTAATTGCCAAAAGTCAAATATGCATACTTTTTCTCATATGGTAAGAATATTGGATAAACATTTAGAATGATTTTCGATCAGTTGAAATTAGATGTTTGTTGATCGAATTGTTGAATGAAGAATGGTCAACGATATCAATAAACTGACCAAGAAAGCCTTAAGTTTTCTGCTCACTTGAATCTTTTTAATCATAACAAAAATCGTATCTCTCGAGTACACATTTGTTGAAATACGCGACTATTTCCGAATGACAAATCTGTACAGTCAATCGAATAAGATAAAAATCGAAAATATTAATAAAAATAATGGTCCATGAATCGATCCCTCATGAACATCATATTTATTTACTTTTCAGTGTCAGAGCGTTGGTTCTTATTCACAAAATACTGCGAACAACCTGCAAAATAACATCTAATAATACTGCGTGTTCTATTGCTGAAACTATGAATATTTCATTCTGTTTCAATTGGTTTTTGCTCTAGAGTCTAGAGAATATCAAAGACTTCACGAAAATCCAATAAGATCAAAATTGTTACTTGTCTCCGATCGGTGGCTGCTAAAATATCATCCGCAATAATACTGAAGCTGCTATATGGTAATAGAGAGTAATGTTGTTTCCCGACCTGGTATACAGGCAGAATATGGGACGATAGCTGGGATAGCGGGGAGAAATCTAAATCACAGTTGCCCACTCGGTCAGTACACATCAGACTTCTAGGCTGAAGGGAATGCAATTTTGCAGTGCGCAAGGAACATTAATATTTCCATATTTTTAAAGACAAAACACACCGCTCCAAGAGCGGTGCCCGTGCGAACGTAGTGATTCACATTGGATTTTAATCGCTGAAGATTGAATCCATTTGGAAAAACGTTCTCAGAAAGTTTATTCCACATAAATGCAGTTCTCCAAATGAAAGAGTTCTTGAACAGTGAAGTTCGGGGTGTACTGAGTTGAACCTCAAAACGATGAGCAGCCACAGTCCGTCTTTTATTTCTGATATGTACCGCTCTTGGTGGAATTAAATGTGCCAAGTCACTTGAAGACTTCCCGTGAAAGTATCTGTAGAAGAGACACAAATCTCCAACCGTTCTTCGATATTCCAGACTATCAAGGTTGCAAGTGATGTTCGCGTCTCCAATCAGGCAAATGGCTCTTTTCTGGGTGGAATCCAGCAGCTTTAGGTTATGCTTAGGGCGGAGCTCCATACATGAGAACAATACTCCAAAGAAGGTCTAATCTGAGCTTCATAAAGCATCAACAGTTGCTGATGTGTGTTCAATTTTCTGGTTCGGAACAGTGTTCCAAGTTTTTGAGAAGCGACTTTTGCAATTCCAGCGACATGATTGTGCCAAGACATGTTGGTGTTCATTTTAACCCCCAAGAACTTATTGAAGCAGAAAGCGAAATTGTCTGACCTGACATTATTATATCCGGTTCGGAGACATTTATCTTTTTGGAGAAAACCGATTCCTGTGTTTTTGTGGCATTGAAATGAACCTGGTTATTTTCACCCCAATTCGAAATTACTTCTAGATCTAGATCCTCATTAAAATACACAGTCAAGTTGCCCTCAGGGTACTGTCACTCAAAAGTGACATCGAGAATGGTCTGGGAATGCCTTGAAGAACTGAGGAAACTGGTAGAAATAGACATCTACACTATATACTGGGTACCATAACACTAATGCTACGCCGGCAACGAAAGAACTGATGATTATGCCAGACAAGTATAATCAACTCCCTCTATAGGCCTAACGGGCCCACCAGCTATGATGGTACCAAAGTCTATGCTACGGAACTTGACTGGAAAGTCTGTCTATTAGAATAAAAAAGTATACTGAGACAACATACGAACAGAACGAGTCTTCCAAACACAACTGCTTTCGTTGCGTAAACGCACATACCACTGATGATGACTGCCGCAGTAGCAGGAGAAATGTTCAATACTCTAGGTTCCATTCGACCACGGTCTTCAATCGTGACTCCAGACGTGAAAGCCTATGTTCTCAAATTATCTCCAGAAGAATATGACATGTACAAACTAGTACAGAGATCAAGATTGTTGGAATGGAGATCATGTAAAATATGGGAAAAATATTCCCATATGCAACCATTGAGGTTGCAGTGTTTCCCGGAAACTTGGGAAAAATAGACAACTCAGACGGCTCCCATATAAAAGAAAAAGGGGTTGAAGCCTTACAATTCTCCAACACAAAATCAACAAATTTTATATTAATTTCTTCACACGGAAAAATATCATAAATACTCACAGAAAACAATAATTTTATTGATATGATTTTCACGATAACAATACGAACTCTCATAAAATTCGGTCAATCAGAATAAAACATAACCCAAATATGTTCAATTAACATGATGAATGGTTTAATGACTTAATTTCATTATAATGTATAATCTGATGACTCAGACTCCGTTTTTTACTCGGATTTGTCACACAGACACAGACAGCTCCATTCAACAGCAATAAAGAATGTAAATCATCCCATGAGGAAACATTACACTAATGAAGTTACACGAGATATTATAGCATTAAATTCTTAGCATGTTACTCGCGGCCAAGATTATATCAAGAAGACAATGTGCGTATGTAGATTTGTCCTACAAACGTTACTTAAACACGGCGATTATTCAATTGAGCCACAAAATCCCTAATTGTATTTTGACTGAGGGGTTCACGAATCTATAGTAGTTTGCCATTGGCGGAGTTTCTAATCACCAATAAATGTGTCTTTTGGTTTAATACGAAATAGTGAGGAAATTGATCCGATATTGTGTGATAGAAGAAAGTTTCGCCACCAACAATTGAGAATTTGTCATTTCGGTCCATAAAAAGTAAACCAATAAAGTTAACAATCCCTTTATAACTGAATAGAACTGGCCGATACTTGATGAAAATCCATATTTCAAAAACTTATCAATAGAGTTCATTCTATGATTTTCACTATAACAAAATTATAGTGAAAATCATCGAATAAACTCTATTGATTAGTCCCTTTATAATTTTCGAAACATAATCAACATTTTTGTAAAAGTCGAGAATAGGGAACTTTGTGACATTACAGAATAAATGTAATATGATTTTAGTGATGTTTCTCATTGTAGATAATTAATGGAATTGAAGGATTGAGATTTTCTAGGTTCACCTTCCTTTTATTGTTGAAACAATCCAGTTGTATTTGATTTATTGAAATATATAGGTATTTAAAAACCATTTATATGGACTTTGGAACATTCTGAAATATAAGTAAAGAAAAAAAATTGTCATTAAATGATTATTGGCTTACTTGCTCGATATTTGATGATAATCCATAATGAACTTAATGAAATATACAACATTGTAAAACTTGTTTTTCCATAATATATCCATTTCACTGACATTTTTCTAGTGAATGGAATACTTTGATATATAAGAAACACTCTTACTTGTGACTTACGAGTATGTGATTTAGAGAGAATAATTTATTAGAAAATACTTCAAAATATTTCATCTTGCGTGAGACGCGAAGAGTTCTATACTCATTTTAAGTTTCAGAAACAATAGATCGTGGTTACGGCTGCACTTTGTCTGCAAATCGATTTTGTTACAGTGGCACTTAGTTCAATTACTTTTGACGATGCCAATTCAGTTCACTTCGATTCAGAGCTAAACAATCAAGTAGTACCGGGTGAGCCAATTGAAATGAAACAAAGCCAATTCTCTTCTACCCGTTACCCACTTTTCTTAATCTGAATCGAATAATGATGTTATGAGTTGAAAGTCAATGTAGGAGTCGTTACTTTTTTATCAAATTGTAACCAAAATTCCCATTTGATATTCTAAGGGTAACATATGTAACAAATCATCAAACAACCAAATGTAGACAGTGTTTCCAGCAATGCTAAGCAAATAACCATGGTGTTAGTTTTATTTATGAAATGAAAAAATCAGGTATATATAAAATAGAGTGTGGCGAATGGCCTGCAGTATATACAGGCCAATCCGGTAGAAATGTTGACGTAAGGCTCCGTGAACACGTCTGTTTGGACAAAAAATCTACAACGTATGAACATCTTCAAGAATCAAAACACAAGATGAGTAAAGATAACCTCAAAATCCTACACACATGTAATGAGGGGAAAAAATGAATGTTGGGAGCTATGGAAATTAACAAAGTAATTAAAAACCAGAAATATACACCCTTAAACAATCAACTCGATTCATGTAGGTCTCTACTATTGAAATTATAAGTTTAACAACCCCTATAATCTTCGTTGTTGAATTTTAAAGTTGGCACCTTGGTTGATTTAACTAGTCGTCCTTAAATAACAATAGAAAAAAGCCAATTTGTTACACGAGAAAAATACTTAATAGTAAGTCACAATGAATTTTCATAAGCAGAAGATAATTGAAAATAATTTCATTATGCACCCAAAAACAATAGAAATATAATTTGATAATGTCGATAAAACTGTTGAAAGATCTAACAGGTCTGTCACTTCCAGATACACATAGATGATTTCACAAGAAATTCCCTTTTGGGAAAGAAAGTTTTTGGCTGTCTACTACTCCATCTTGATACAAAACAAAGGGATGGGGGAATCTTCCAAAGAATGGAAGGAAGTAATTAATTTGAAAATAAGTAACTCTATTCATGGATGTGTAGACCATGGATAACATTGTAGAAAATACATACAATTCATTCATGTATTTTTTATAATGTTATCCAATTTGGTACTGAAGAGCCTTGGGGCAAGTGTCCTAAGGCGAAACATCGGTGTATACCAGTAAGGGTGACAGTGTTCCATGTAAGTGCAATTTATTACCATTCATTTAAAGTAGAATTCATGTGAATGTTATCTGATTTGTATTCCACAAAGAATGTTTGAAATACAAACCGAGTAGAGAAAAGTATCTTCTGTAT
>WOGO01006506.1:0-11718 GCA_015342085.1 Leptinotarsa defecta
GAAGGCTGAAAAGTTGCCCTTTTCAGAACTTTGAAGGGCCGTAACTTTGTAAATAAGGGAGAGCGCCGCTTTTTTCTTTCGGATTCGTAATCTACGCGTCAAAATACGTAAGTACACGCAAAATTTTTTTCAAAATCGCCGGGTGTCCTCAAAACGAAAATTTACCCAAAACTGACAACAATAATGGTAAATAACTATAACTATATAACAATGAACAATATCAACTTAAATACTAGATGTGAAATTATTTCACAACAATTACGATACTGCTCTTTTCACTTCAAGCTCAATTTATTTTCAAAATTGAGCACTTTCATTAGGTTAAACTCCTGGAGTATATGCCAAATAAATAAATGAAGTGAACTGTAAATTGGAAACGATTATTTTCAATTGGGTGGTGACTAGAGATTTAAAGGGTGATTTTCACATTTTTTGATCGCCGAAAAGAAGGGACAAACATTGTTTTCGTCATGACTTGAGTTCCTCCAGAAAAATGCATTGTTTATTGGTTACTTCAAGTTGTAACTTTCAATTTTAGCGTTTGCCAACTAAGAACCGTTTGTATTGGGTCTGCATACGCAATGAAAAACAAGGCACCCAGAATACTTCCTTGCGGCACTTCCGCTTTATGGTCAACGTAGTTGACCATAAAGCGCTTTGTTAGATACGACCATAATTGAATACATTATGATTGATAGTAGCAAACCATGAGCGTTAGCAGCTATATTTCAATCAGGAAAAATCTAAAATGGTAGAAGAAGAAACACAGTGAAGGAACATGATGAATGAAACCTATATCGGAAGTTATGTCTACGTATCCATCTACAGGGTATCATTCAATCGATACGATGTCAATATCAGTGCCAACTTATCTCCAGTAACAACACAGTCTCGGTGAAACAATAAAGATTCAAGTTGTGCGGGTTCAACGTTCATGACAATACGAGACCCATCAATCACTTTATCGTTGCACAACTAGTCGCAGACGTGGAAGTAATACATACGTAATAGGAGGTAACAATGGCGGCATTAATCATGCCGTTGAAGACGTGGCCGACTAATAAATTAAGATATCGGAGACTTCGCATTTATCAGTTAGAGTCTGTAAAGGCTACCTTCGACGCGCAATCTTTCGGTAGTTTGGAATTGTTGGGCTGTTCTCCTATTTTTAATAGATCTTAAATGATCTTAATCTCTGGAACCAACCATATAATCTACAAACTAATCCACCAGAGGAGCCACCATCTGTCTCCACCAATAGTTAGTCAAGTCTTCAGCTACCAACACACTGTGATTCATTCGCAAAACAATTTTGTACTACTAGAACTAGTATGGTTGATGCTAAATGTTGCCAGCTGATGAAATTGTTCAGCTGCTGAGTATGTATAGACATTACAAAATATGTGAATTCATTTTACCCAAAAAAAACAATTTTCCAGATAGTTATTCGGTTGTTTCAAAAGTTTTGTCTGTTTTAATATCACGTGTTTTGGTAGCTCCATTTCTCAATATATATTTATTTTACTGTGTTGTGGTATATACTGTTAAGTTTTTTCCAAAATTCAGTTTTGTCTATTCATTTGCCTGATGTCGTTGAGAGACTTTCGGTCCATTTCTCTCTACGAATTCAAATTGAACCGAAGCGCTGTCGAAACAGCTTGAAAAATAAATTCGACAATGATAGTGTCAATGAATCACCAAGGTCATCCTCATCCAGGATGAGACAGGTTAGTTTTACCCTACTGATGGCTCGTTGTTGCGATAGTAATCCTGCTCAGTACGAGAGGAACCGCAGGTTCGGACATTTGGTTTACACAATCGCTCGAGAGGGTGGTGTTGCGAAGCTACCATCCGTGGGATCATGCCTGAACGTCTCTAAGACCGTATCCTTTCTAGTCAAAGATGACAACGATATCTCTTGGAGTTCCGAGAGTCGAAAGGCTCAAAACAATGTGACTTTACTAGGCAATCGTAGTTCGCTACGTTTGTCGCACTAGCCCTACTTGCCGTGAAATCAACGGTCGGCAGCGGGACCGATGCTTGTCATGTCCGATCACATTTCTTAGCGGCCGATTATGGGTTGTACAATCATTTCAATCTTGGAACTCGGAATTGTCTCCACCAGAGTCTATGACCCTGGTGGAGACTGACCCATCACAAACAGCGGAAGAACTGGACGTCAGCAACCATACGGTTTTTGATGGTTTAAAACATATTGGAAAGGTCACAAAGCTCGAAAAGTGGATGTCCCACGATTTGAACAATCGACAGAATTTATCACGTTTCGAGGTCTGTTCTTTGATTTTGCGCAACCAAAACGATCTTGTTTGGATCGGATCGTCACGTGTGATGAAAAGTGGATCCTCTGCGACAACAGAAGAAGTTTAGGACAGTGATTTAACATCGATGAGCCACCCAGGTACTTCCCAAAGGCAAAAACCCATAAAAAAAATACCGTGGTTACTCTATGTTGGTGTGTTGGCTGTCCTTATTCATCTTTCACTGCCTGAGCCAGTGTGGATGATGTTTTTGGCGAGTGCATTGGCTTGGGATGTGGGGGTTGAGCAAACCAGCCATCGGATGCATGCTTCCAAGTAGCCCCGATGGATACGGGAATGACAGAATCACTTGTGGTTCTGTTATTCCACAACTGAATGGCATCCCAACGATGGCTCAATCCTAAGTTGTGTGTATCCGTGCCGACAGGATGAATGACACTGAGCCTATCAGCTGTCTCTACGGAACTTTCGAGATACTGGGCGCCCTCTCGTCGTAGCATCGCCTTTCACGGTAATGCGGGGCTCTGCCGTGATTGACCTTCTTTCCCTAGCTACTCGTGGGACTTTTATCGACAGAGTAAACTTAAAAATTCTTTCTGACGCTGAATCTACAGAAGACATGGATGTCGAGTTTACGACTCCAACTGACCTCCCTGTGAATTTAGAACAGGAATGAAGCTTCTCAACTCCTGATCCAATATCTGAATCTAAAAAAAAGGTTTGGTGTTGCAGACAGAAAACAAATTGATGCAGCCAGGAAACGAATGAGTCGTCTCCTCAAGAGCGCTTTGCACCAAATTCTTGAGCGGCGTACGCAGAATCTGTCTCAAGTGGAGAAACAAACCCCTTATGAGCAGGTTAGCAAACGTTTACGTTCAAGTGATGATTCATCAAAACCAGAGGTGGAAAAGCCCTTCACGGGTGAATCTAAGGCATCGTCAGGTGTAACTGACGTGCAAAAACCCTCATATAGGAAGGTTGTCGCGGGTATATCAAGGTGGGAATCTTGTACCTTGTTTTTCCGACTACCTGCAAATGCAACAACAAAGCTTGTCCCGCTGGGGACTGAATCAGGTTTTTAGAGTTCGGCAGAGCCGTTCTCTTACCATCTACCCTGAAAGACCACTCACCATACAAACTAATCGGCTTCGTTAAGAAGCTGGGTTTATTTGGTCGAGTGTGAATAGGTGTGAGCCACAATAAACCCTTGCGAATTACGGTGGAGGGTTGAACAGATCCACTCACCTTGATAATTACGGAAGTTACGAGGGTGATTTCATGAAAAGTGAGACAAATTTGGATTTTTCAGCGCTGATATTTTTTCAGGAAAAAGGTGTACCTGTAGGAATTTGGGGGTTCTTGATCACAAATCTGAAGGAATTTTCAGCCTATTTTGCCTCCTGATTTACCGTAGAAATTGATTATTCCATCGCGACTGGCGGGCAGTCTATATCACTTAGGCTTATACCATTTAGCCGGTAACTATATTTTCTGCATTTTCATTAATCCTGCGAGTTTCATCATTCTATCTTGATAATTACGGAAGTTACAGGGGACCTCCCATGAAAAGTGAAACACATTGTATATACGTCTTCAAAATGTAAATAACATCAGAAATAATACTATTTTCCACGCTTTCCATTAAAAAAGGCAATATTTAATAATAAAGTTACTAACGATAGGTCCTGAGTTCGAAATCCCCTTCGACCAGATATTTCTCTCGCTAATGACTGTAGTAGTCGACGTATATAAGTTGGGTTAATGGAATTCGAAAACATTGAAAATTACAGATGAGGTTGCTCTTCCTATTCTTTTCAGAGATCTACACGAAAAAAAAAGAACTCCATTTTTTTATATCTGGTTGCCAATGAAAGTTCATTCCTTGGGCCGCCGTCAACTTTTTTTTTTAACGGACCTATATTTTTCATCACTTTTTCAAAATTTCCAGGCATTTGGGCAGTTGAAATTACATTCATCTATCAGAAAGATTACATAAATCTCGAACAGTATTCCAAAAATGTTGTAACCCAAAGCTCATCAAATTCTACGTATTTAATTTTTGTTCATATATTTCATTTAACTGATCAGTCAGCTGAGAAGAATATATTATTGTAACTATTTGAATAATACATGAAAGGTCATCGCATTGCCGACTCTTTAGTTGGTACATTGATTAATAATGTTCATATTAATTTTTACCCCATTCAAGAAAATGAGGTTATATCTGCAACTAAAAAACTAAAGGACAAACTGACATCAGGCCCAGATATGATCCCATCATTTTTGTTGAAGGATTGTGCAGGAGCATTGGCAAAACCTTTAACGAGAATTTTTAATTCACGTCTGATATCTGGAACATTCCCAGATATTTGGAAATTATCTAAAGTATGTCATGTATACAAAAGTGGTTGAAGATGAGCCCAAGACGAGGATTTGAGGACCCTGATGGGGACTGATCCATCAAAAACGGTGCGTGGAATGGCGGAAGAAGTGGGTGTCAGCTCCCATAAAATTTTTGATGGTTTGAAACGTATTGGAGACGTCAAACGGTTCTAAAAGTGAGTGCCACACAATTTGAACGATCGAAATCTATTCTTTTCTGCTTCTGCGCAACCAAACAATCCTCTATGACAACAGCTACAACAGCTGACACTGGGCGATAACGCCCGTCCACGTGTTTCACAAATCACCTTCTGAAAATTAAACGAATTGAGCGTCGACGTACTGCCTCAGCCAGAAGACCCCCAGACCTCTCGCCAACCGACTACCATCTTTTCAAACAGTTCAATAATACCGATAGAACCTCAGCCAATCAGGACCAAGCATAAACGGCCTTCCTCAACTTCATGGAATACCAAGCACCCTATTTTTACGCTGACGAAATAAATTGACTTGTGTTACGTTCGGCAAAAGTGAACTGATTCATGTAGCGGGCGGCGGGGGTCAAATGACCCGCAGCTGCTGAGAACAGCAAGCGTCCCAGACCTGGGTCTGTGGATTCTACTCTGGCCCTATATCCACCGGAAGGAAGTGTCAATCGGCTTCGGCAGTGCTTGAACCTCAAACACCAGTGAATCTAGGGACTCAGCACTGTACCAACGGCTACCTCCACGTGGTCCCGCTGGCACTCGGGCGTTGTTGCTGCCTGTCCACTCACGCTAGAGCTGACGAAGCAACAATGTGCGAGAACCATATACCGTTTTCTCCCCAAACGTAGTAACAGACAAAGTCCGCGAATACAACAACAAAGAGGAGAGGGAGCCTGTCACCATTGCGGCATATGAACAAACTCACACGCCGCACCAAGAAACGGAGTAAACTGTTAAACAAATTCCCAATGGCAAGGTCGAGCTAGCACGCCGAAGATATGTATGACGCTGGGGTTACGGCTCCCATAGTGCTGCTTCCCGGATTAAGGCGAAGTCCGGCCATACACCAAGCCCTATTCCTGCATGTCCTCTACAGTCCTCTACAGGTCCGGAAAGTTAATTTCTCACTACTCGTTGGAATCAACATGGAAAATCTCAGTTTAAACTCAAACTCAAGCTCAACCAAAAAACGATGACGACACACGCTCAAGTACACAAGGACAATGACGAAGGACTAAACCCTGGAAAGAAGGGCTCCCAGGGCAACCTGGGACCAAACAACAAAGAGGAAACTAACGATGTAGCCAATACATCTAGCCACGAGTCGGTGGAAAAAACTCCAGCAGGCTCGAAAGAAACCGTCCCAAATGAACAAAGTGGACAAGAGGCAAAGCCAATAAGCCAGGAGGATAATCTCTAACCTCCAAAAAATGTTCGGAGAGGCCAAGACGAACCTGCTAAATTTAATAAGCGCCGGCAAAGATTCGGTAAACAGGAAAGCTGAAGCCATAACATTTATAGAGAAGTTTCAAGATTGCTTCACTGGGCTTGCGGACCAGAGCAGACGAAACCAACTAGAATCGTCTTTGCTTGACCGCCTAAAAACAATTGAGGGAAATTTGGACATGATATCCAACCCGAACCCAATTAAGTCAGCTACCGCACCCCCGGAAAACTACGCCCAGGCAGTTAAACAAAACATGAAGCCTAAAATCAAAATCCCGAACTTGAAGCCGATACAAACCAACGACAACCAGGTCTTTATGATATATCCCAAAAAAAGAGCAGGAAATAATAAAAAGTAACGATGACGTAAGGAAAAAACTGGAGGAACAATTCCCCGAAGACCTGGGAATTACACTAGAGAAAATGATACCTATAAAGGGAGGCGTAAAGCTAATCACCTGCGGGCTGGACTCAAACAAGAAACGTATAGATGAACTAGGCCTAGAAGCCAAGATGGTTACTAAGCTCAAACCCAGAATGGCGGTGATGGAAGTAAACAAGAACTACTCAAACAAGAGGGTAAGTGACAACATCAACGATTTTCTCGAAATCCCATTCCAAGACCCAGAAGAGGTCAAAGCCCTTTACAGATACGGAGACAAAAACGGATATACATGCACGTGGGTTATAGAAGTCTGCCCAAAAATTAGGACCAAATTAATGGAGAAAGGCGGAGTACTTATAGGCTGGCAAAAACACAACATCAGAGACCATGTCAGAGTTATAAGATGCTATAATTGCCAGAAGTTCGGTCATTTTGCAAAGGACTGCAGAAGTCCGGCGGTGTGCGGAATATGTGCGCTTGAGCACGAAACTAAAGCGTGCCCCATAAAAGGAAGACCAAAATGCATAAATTGCGAAAGAGCGAGAATAGACAATACAAACCACAGAGCCACAGATAAGGAATGCCAGTCTCACCTGCGGAGGCTCCAGGGACAAATCCATAACACAGATTATGGATCCTGAGCCAAAGACAAATATCGGACAATGCAACCCGCAGAAGTCCAAAACAGCCACGATAGAACCAAGAACAAAGGCTGCTCACAGGCTCTGAATGGAAACCTCGAGGGACTACGCAGGTTCGCAAGGAACTAAAAGGGCTGCATCCAAGGGCACGATGCGGACCTCCAGAGGATAAGTTGAAACATATCTTACTTACACATCAAATACATCAAAACTTACACCACACTATATACCATATTTCCTTTACAGCGTACCAAACTCTTGCTTTCCCATACAGTATAATAAATATTTTATTTACAGCAGCATCTGCCTACCAAATCCGGTCATCTTACATTTCATCTACTTTATATCAATGGTAATTTTAATATTTACAATGTACTTCACGTATACATTCTATACTCATTTCAATATTTACAATTTTACATACATTTTTAATACAATTTTAATATTTACAATGTACTTACATATACATTTTATACTCATTTACATTTATACTCATCTCTATTCTTAGGTATAAGATAGGTAATAAGTAACTCAAAATCCTCCAGCCAACAAAGGCCAAAATCGTAACAAACATACTAACACGGTGGCCAAGTCATCATTAGGATCTGGGAGATAGACCGAAAAGGTAGAAACTCCCTTAGAATTGGCTTAACAGCCCTATTGTCATCGCAAAATTCCCAGAAAAACAAGTAATAAAGGTGAACAAAGTCATCGAGGACAAATAACCTCACGTAGATTCCAAGAGGCCTGCCTACTTCAGAGACAGGGGTGGTTGGCGGGAACCTCTTACACCCTTTTTTTTTCATATGGCGCTCATTTCACTATTCGAAACACTATTTGAAAGCAATATTCACCCCAAAAAGTACTTGAATTATTTATTGTTTCACAAATGAATTTTTCAACACTCCAAATTCATTTACTACTACCATATGACATTTCATTTGATGTTTATGGGCTGACTCTGGAATTTCATATAAAATAGCATACACCACATGTAGTCCTTTGTCTCCAAGATTGAACATAACTCGCCTACCAAGTGATTTAGTATTCAATATTCAAATAACGTCCAGGTTAAAACCGAAAGGTATTACAAATAAAAAAGTTGATAATCCCGAAAAGGACAAACCCAAAATGTTACCGAGTGACTTGTGCCTCGATGATTCGACAAAAATTATAACAATGAAGAACTGATTTATTTATCCGATAGAATTAAGGATTTCTAACCACGAAGGTGCTTATTGGGTCGTGTATTGAATGTAAATGAGAACTAATTGTAATTGGAATCTAGAAAAAATCGCAAATATCCTTTGTTGACTTTTCCGCAGTTTATCCAATCGATATGACATTGACTCATCAACATATGACTTGATTTGTTCCGGAAATATATTAATCATACCAATGATTTTGCATTCAAAATTTTGTTTTGAATTTGTATTGTGAGATCTGAGCACTAACACTAAAATACTTCTGGGCAAAAACAGTAATTCAAGAAAGCTAAAGGCTTTCATACATTGGGAGCATCATTTTGAAAATCCAATAATTATTAAAGTGAATTCAATAGTAACGATTTACAGCCTTCAAGAACGTTTTCGGTATAATATCAGTATGTGTTGTAGGTTTCCATTTCAATACTCAACCCTATACACGGCGTGTTTTCAATCGAGACTACAGGTTGACTTCGAATGATACTCTAAATAGTCTAAATGACATCGGGACTGAAAGGTCCGTGGCTTGAGAAAGAAAAAACGCATTTTTTTCGTTACATATTGGTTTCATTCATCAATGTCATCTCCATCAAGAGCCACACCATCATTTCAGCGCCCCTCTAACATTTTAATATCACTTTTGTAGAACAATTTCTCTTTTGCCTCAAAACAGGCCTCAGTTTCAGCAATTACCTCTTCATTCGAACGAAATTTCTTACCGGTGAGCATTTTTTGAAGTCTGCGAACAGCCAGTAGCCGCTGCGAGAGCCAAATCTGGCGAATATGGTACATGCGGGGGCAATTCGAAGCCCATTTCATGAAATATTGCCATCGCTTCCATTTATTTGTGACACTGTGCATTGTCTTGATGAAGCAGCATTTACTTTTCTTCAAATGGGGTAGTTTTTTCGCAATTTCGGCCCTGAAACTCTCCATTAACGCTATATAGTATTCACTGTTGATGGTACTTCCCTCCTCAAGATAAAAATTATAAATAAATTTAAACTTCTTTCATGTAGACAATTTGGCTTTAGAGAAGAAATCTCCACGGTAGATGCTATTTTATACATCACAGAGAAAATACACCAAGCTCTGGAAATAGGAACTCCATGTCTATGCTTATTCATTTATTTAAAGAAAGCATTTGATACTGTCAGCCATGAGCTACTCCTAGAGACACTTGAAAAAAAGAAATAAGAGGTAATTGTTACAAGCTCATGGAAAACTATTTGAATAAAAGGACACAGAAAGTGAAAATTGGTGATGACACAAATAACTCAAAATTATTTGAGTATGGAATACCGCAAGGCACAGTTCTAGGTCCATTGTTATTCAACCTATATGTGAATGACCTGTTCTCAGTTGCTAGTAAAGGAGACATCGTAGGATATGCTGATGATACCATTATCTTTTATCAAGCTCCAACATGGCAGGAACTGAATACTACACCAAATGGCAGGAACTGAAAAATAATACAGAAATATATTTCAAATTTATTAAAGAATGGTTCGATAACAAACTATTGACAGTCAATTTCGAAAAAATCCACGTTCTTCCTTTCAGTTGCATCAAATCTGCCATTTCGACACCTAGAAATAAATATAGATGGAAAAATAGAAATTGAATACCACAACTGTAACAAAATACTTAGGAATATATCTGGACACACATCTTAAATGGGATTATCATATAAAATATGTGACAAAAAAACTCCAAACCTTTTTATATGAATTCAAATATTTGAACACTTACTTACCCATAGAAGAAATGAAAGTAATATACTCCTCTCTCGTAGAAAGTCATATCCGATATGGTATTGAAGCTTGGGTTGGTGCGCTCAAAACCCATCTCAATCGATTAGAAGTGATACAGAGACGGTTCTTAAAATTAATGCTACAGAAAAGCTCTAGATACAACTCTGATAGCCTAAAAATCATGGATATAAGGCAATTATTTTACCTTTGTGTGAATATGAAATAGCACTTTCAAAAACATAAAGCTGATATTCCTAACCATGAATACAATACTCGAAACCGTAACAAACACATCCTACCGCATGCTACAAAATCCAAAACTCAAAGAGCATAGTCTTATATTTAAATAAAAATTTTTAATACCCTGCCAGAAGAAATAGAAAATGTAAAAGCAAACAAAACTACAAGAAAAAGTTAAAGAAAGAGATATATAAATGAAAATGAAAGGAAAATGTTCTCCCAACTATTTGAACCCTAATGGAATATAACCAATGTATGTCATTGAACTTTCTTGTATTATTTGAATTGTGTATTCGTTATAGAATTTTAGCTGACTTTATATATTAGTTTTAGAGTTGTATATTTTTAAAATTTTACCATTTGATCATTTGTATACATATACTTTTCCTATTTTTTATTGTCTATTTATCTATTGATTTCAAGGAAACAAGTACTTTGTACTTATCCTTAATCACTTGTTCACTCCATGCAATTGTATTATTCATATACATATATTGTTTTTTACTGTCTTTTACTGTGAATAATGTTAAGTCGATGGATATTACATCACGTTCATCCTAAAATACCGAAGTCATAACCTTCCCAGCCGATTGTTGTGCTTTCTGGCCCTTTGGTGAGGTTCACCAGTTGCTCTCCACTCAGATGACGATCGTTACGATTCCGTAGTAAAGTGATGGATCTATATTTCATCTATTAGCACATATCGACGAAAAACTTCCAGTTTGTTATGTTCAAACATGGCCAAACATTGCCCAGAATCATCAAGACGTTCAAAGCTTATACAATATAAAGCCAACTCGTCCTTTTGATATCTTTGCAATGTCATCTAACTCACGCAACTTCACTTTTCGGTCATTTGAAACGATTTTGTGGATTTTATCTGGTCTTACTGCCACGACCACGTTTGAAGTCAGCAAACCAACGCTCAATTGTTGTTTCTGATAGAGTAGAGTCCTTACACTTTTCAAGCCATCGCTTCCTTCGAACGGAATTTTTCCCCATCAAGAAGCAGTGTTTAAATTTAAACACGAATTTTTTTTTGATCCATTGTTTTGACTATAACAAGAATAGTGTCGAATTTCATTAGTTCGAACTTCCATTGTTTGATATTATATAAAATGAATTGAAATTCCTAAAAGAACTAATAAAATAACAAGAATAAAAAAAAAGTTGAAAATAACAATTATATCAAGCAATAAAACCTTGAATGAAATAATAATGAAATAAAATACAAGTAAAAATAGAACAATTGAACAAAAAATAAAAATAAAAACTTAAGAGATGCCAAGCCAACTTACTTCACGACGTTTCGATTGAATTGTTAGTATTCGGGTGATAACTGGACTAATTCCTCCGAGAGATGACTATTTATGGGTCGTTCGAGTACTTTCACTTATCT
>WOGO01006507.1:0-11716 GCA_015342085.1 Leptinotarsa defecta
TCGTTCAGACTAGGGCTTGAACCACCGACCAACACGGCAGTCAATTCGAGTGAGTGAACAAAGCACCCACGCCGAACCGCTTGGCTACCGACCGACCTAGATAGAAATGAAGCTTAGTGATTTGATTTCTTGGTATTCCGGTTGATGTCACGTTTTTCATGATTTAATGAAACTTATATAGAAATTATTTGAAAGCTGAATAATGAACGATAGATGTGAGTAGAAAAGGTTTTATTAAAGATTCTTGAAACAAAAATATGTATATGTATGAAAATATCACACTCAATGTGTAAATTATTTTCAAATATATAATAGGAATTGTTTTTCACACTCAGTAAATTGGCATACTTCATAGAAAAATAAAATAATCTACCAACATAAGTGAAAATTTCCAGGGTTCTTTCACAACGCAAGTGGTGGTCTATAATAACATCATGTGAAAGAACATCTTGTGGCAAGCAATTGGTTCGATAAATAAATTTAACCACGTGACTTGTGGTGCTATCCAAAAGAATGTAATCATAACTGCGATTTTGACTTTTCATGGCAATGAACATGTGTGCTCAGTCAGTGTTTTATGTCAGTGAAAATAATTATATTTTTAATTCACCCTGTAACGCCTCCAATTTTCCTGTTGGTGGACTGAGCACTGCATCACTAGACTTCCTCATCGTATTCGACTTCAGAAACATACTACCCCCTCCAGAGACTTTGAGCTCGGTTTTATTATCCAAACTCCTTGGATGTTTATCGAAAGATCCGTCTTCATCTAAACTGCTGAAACCCAGCGACAATTTTTTAGTTCCCACAGCAAAGTCCTCAGATTTCTGTTTGAATAGCTTTAGTTCTCTCTTGGGACTTGCGCTTGGACTCATTTTCAGAGGTGAGAGTTTTATGTCTTTTTTCCTTGCACCTAGAATAAAATTACAATGAAGAGCAACAGAAAAATAACGTATTCAGAGAACACGCCTGAAGATGCTATTGTATAGCGAAACACGTGTCGCGATTTTGTGAAGTGTGAAGTGGAAATATATTAAAGTGTTTTTTGAATACTTGATCAAGTATGGTCAGTTCTAAAATGATGAAAAGTTAGTGAGATAAGATTTATCAATCATTTATTAAACAGGGTGTTTTCAAAGATGAAAAATTCATTGAATTGATTGCTGATGAAATATTGGATTACGAAAAATTGGACACGACAGCAGAACCTTCAATCATGTGAAAAGTGAACAGAGAAAAAGGCTAAATAGATCATATTTTACAAGTAGATCTGTGTGTGGAATGGAAAATTGCCCAATTGTCTTTAATCGTGCAGCTGTTTTCCTAGAATATACCTCTAAGTAAACATTGGGAAGCACAAGAAGGCGAAATTCCTAAACTTCAATAACTCCACGTAGGCATGGAGGTGTAACAATTTATCATAAGAATTTTTTTAAGTGTAACACATTACAATGTTGCAAGGAGCTCTGGGACTATTATAATTGTGATATTATAATTGTGATATTATAATTGCGATATTATAATTGTGATTATATCGAACTTCAAACAGTAAATATTTTTAACAAACTTTTCAGAACTTCCAGATGGTTTTTTTACAGGAAAATGAGTACTTGTTGAGGCGATTTTAAAACTGATTTCAGTGCTGACTCCATACTAGCACGTGAATTATCATCAATTTTTAACTGTCATGATATATTTCACCTTTTTTGTCAGAAATTTTTGGACTTTAAGTTGAAAATATGAAGATATATATTTCAAATATTCCCGCTCTTTTAATCCACTTCAACGCCGCTGTGGGCGTTCACAAAACTAAATCGATGTGTCAGACTGTACCAATACAATTTTCATTCTATATATACTTTTTTTGTGCAGTTAACTTCCCTAACTTGTATGAACATAACAACGAAGTTCTGTTTTTAAGATGCATTGGAGATATATAAAATCTCATCATGCAACAAAAAGTATTGTTACCTAGAGGAAGCGAGTCCAACTTCTTTGGTGGAATGTTCAGAATAGGCTGCTCATCCATACTCAAAATGTCATCAGTTACATAAGTCATATCTTCTCTATTATCTTGTAGACTGAAAGATTGACTTTCCGTCCTAGCCTTTTTAACTAAGCCCCTGTAAATGTCATCCAACGGATGTTCCCATTGGGTTTTTTTTGTCAAGTTGTTGTAGTAGTAGTAGGACTTCGATTTATCATCAAAGCTGTAAAAATATAAATTAATATTTGTTTTTGAAATTTGGTCTTCTCGAAAAATATATAGTTAGTATATTGTTACTCTTAGCAGAGCCTCTAATTAATGATGAAGGATTAAATTAGTTTACACTCCTTATAATCATGAATATCAGTATTCATCAAACATTCTATATATAATAATAATCACATTAAATTTTGCAATGAATAGTAATATAAATTTGAAAGTTTCTAAGGATAGATGTATGTATATTATGTACAAGTTTGTGGCTCTTTAACGCCTAAACGACTGAACGTATTTAGATGAAACTTTACATAAATACAGCTTATACATATAGGCTACAATTCTCAAAGGTTTTGTGTAATTTTGGTCAAAATATAACGATAAGTATTAAAGTCGGAAAAATTCTTGCTCCCTGAGAGCTATTTTGGCTGGATGTATGTATATTATGTGTAAGTTTGTGGCTCTTTAACGCCTAAACGACTGAAAGTATTTAGATGAAACTTTACATAAATACAGCTTATACATTTAGGCTACAATTCACAAAGGGTTTGTGTAATTTTGGTCAAAATATAACGATAAGTATTAAAGTCGGAAAAATTCTTGCTCCCTGAGAGCTATTTTGGCGTACGTTGCCTTATACCGTTGGAGTTACATGCAGATAATGTACCGTAAGATTGTTTATCTTGAATAGTTCTAAATAAAAGTCCGCGGTAGCATATATCTACCTCTTATGTGGTAGCCACTATATGCAAAATACTCCTACAAAAATCCAAGACTCTTCTATTAGACCTATGATGAATGCAATAGGTTTATCAACTTATGAGCTGACTGCACTTCAGCCGCTTGTAGGAAAAACAAAGTCATTCAAGGTCATTTTATTCGAAAGATAAGTGAAATGAGGTTAGGATCAGGGGATATACTAGGGAGCTTCGACGTGGTCTCCTTATACATGATGGTTCCGATCAAAGAGACTATACGGCTAACTAGCAAAGTATTCCTATTAGACATAACAAGCTTGTTCGCTCGTTATTTAGTGTCGACGTATTTTTCTATGACGTTTTCTATGAAGAAACGAATGGCACCGCCCGTTAATACCTGTAGTGTTGAAATTTTTCATGAAAAACTTCGAACAACGGGCCTTGAAGCCGAAAAACCACGAATCAGATAATTACATTCAGCCAATAGGAAAGAAGAAGGAAGCCACGCTCACCACCAATGGAATAAAATCGAAAACCCAGACATATCGAACGATCATGAGTACATTTGTTGATTGATTACCGATTCTCAGTACAATTTTTCATTTCTCTGCTAGTTTGCAGTACTGAACGTTTAAAATTTAGTATCGTATGAAAATTATATATTTTCCTTCTGTAGTCTGTATTCTGCAAAGTTCAAGATTGAAAAATTAACCCTATTAAATGACCACGTGAGACCATTCAGCAACGTTCAATGTGCATTACTAATGAGAATCTTGAATGTAAGAAATGGCCCAAAGAGTGAATTCACCGCTGAATCAATCAATTTCCTTCATTCCAAAAAATGAGTGGATGCACTGAATATAACAAATTAATTTGGCATTTGACACTAGATCAATATTATCAATAAAGCGCAAAATATGAGCATTTTCATTGTCTACGCACATTCTGCGCATTTTGTGCCCTACCACTTTGCTTCAGCAGATCAGTTTTACCTAAAAATATGTCGGAATAATACGCTTCAGTTTCACACTTTACACTTTTTTGTGCACACAATCAAAAATGGATTACTCAAACTAACTCTTCTGTTTCTTTATGTTTTGTGCAATCGGATTTTGAGGATTTTGGACGCGCCAAAAACTTTATCACGTTGGCAACACTGCGTGTTCATGTCACACTTAGATGTAAAGTTAACCTAGCTAACGAACGTGTATGATGTTGCAATCGTAAGGGAACATAGAATTATGTTCAATATGCACATATTCTGATAAAAGAAATACATTGAATAATTTTCACGTAATGCTTCTCAGGTCACAAAATATTGTCAGGTGCATCTTTACGTTAGCAGAATCGATACCCAAATCACCCCTCATAAAAGTATCATCTCTTTTTCCTTCCCAAATGTCTGACACAAAACCTATTAAAAAACAAAAGTACGATGGTCGGTCAAAGAAAAGACAATGGGAAGACAGAAGAACAGATAAGGGCGAGGGACTGAATATCGGTCCTAAGAAACAGAAGAATGAAGAAAATCAAAACGTAACTCAAGACACAAAGCCTGACAAAGTGAAACGTAGAAAGTTTTGTCTACTTATGGGATACTCGGGAGACAATTACTACGGGATGCAAAGAAATCCTTATACTAAGACAATCGAAGAAGACTTATTCAAAGCTTTACTAAAGACTGAATTGATCAATGAAGAATGCTACAACCAAGTGCAAAATATGCAGTTTCAAAGGGCTGCTCGAACAGATAAAGGTTTGTTGTTTATTGTTCACAGTATAAAGTAGAACTACAAATTCTAGTTTTTGAAAAATTTTCAAAAATTGGAGAACCAAATATTTCCTTTCAAGATCACATGCTGCGGACCTTTATTCTCTTGTCACTTCTATTTTTTCCATACAAAACTTTTGATTGCCTCAAAAAACTACATTCAATTGTCAGTGTTTCAAAATGAAACTAAAAATGAATGTTATATTGGCAAAATTTATATGGCTAGGTTTGTTGTGTGCTAATTCAATTTAAAGCAGGCTGAATTGACAAGTTGTATTCGCAAGTTCTTCTAGGACGAAACTAAATAAAATTTTCCGATTCACTGACCTGTTTGTTATTTGATAAAAATTAATGATTGATTCTGGTGAAATAGATAAAATTTTGGCATTTAATGTCAAAACTTGAATAGATAAATGATTAATTCTGGCAAAACAGAAGATTTTAAAATTAAAATCACGAAACAAAATTACTTCCTAGGAAAACAAGTAATTTAAACCTGCCAATTATTGAGACTCAAACACATTTTTATGAAATGTCACTAATTAACATATTTATAAATTACTTACCTGTTATCCTAGAAGTAATTTTGTATTGTAATTGTTTTTTTCAAAATCTACTTGTTTTATCAGAAATAATCATTTATCTAATTAAGTTTTGTAATTACTCACTGGTATATAATAGTTTGATGTACCAGTCTAACGAAGTTACTGTGTAGCGAAATGCGTCTCAAATAAAATTTGTAAAATTTTACAAATTTGGAAACATAATTTTCATTTCTTGACTTCGACCTTTGTCATTTAGACAATTGATGATAACAAAAATTCTAGAGACGTGGTGATATCATTTAGTATACTTATGTGAAAACATTTAAAATGAGAGAATGAAAATCTAGAGCAAATAGTCGATTATTAAAAGTTTAAATTTTTGTTCAGCAGTATCTTCGAAAGTAAATCGATTTTCCAATTGAAATATTTCAAAAAATAGTATGAGTCAGAAACATGGATAATTACTAAATTATGTTTATTTATTAGGAGTATCAGCAGCTCGACAAATAGTATCTCTAAAATTAGGTGAAAACATTGACTTGGCAAAAATCAATGCAGAACTTCCAGAAGTCATAAGAGTATTTGCCTACAGAAGAGTAACGAAAGGCTTCAACAGTAAATCCCAATGTGATGGTCGAACATATATTTATGTGACTCCGACAGTTGCATTTGCACCACACGATCAGGAAGTATCTCAGAAAGATTATCGATTGAATGATGAAACTTACAACAGAATAAACGACCTGTTGAAAATTTTTGTAGGAACAAAAAACTTCCACAATTACACTTCTAAAAAGAAACCAAATGATCCCAGTGCTAACAGGTATATAAAGTCATTTGTATGCGAGAAACCTTTTCAGAAAGAGGGTGTGGAGTTTGCAATTTTAAAAGTGCACGGACAGAGTTTTATGTTGCACCAAATCAGGAAAATGGTTGGTTGTATTATAGCTATAGTTAGAGGCTTTGCAACTGAAGAGGTGATCCACAATTCTTTCAAACCAGAAAAAATTTGTATACCCAGAGCTCCTGGGTTGGGACTAATGCTTGAATATGTCCATTATGATAGGTAATGTTGTTAGTTACTATATGTATCTAGTTGATTTAATTTCAGGTTTATGAGTTAAAACTTCTTTAACTAAACTGATCTAATTTTTAAGAGATAGTATACACCTGAAATACAATTCAGCCACTCAAATGTCTCCTGTTTATTCAGTCAAAACAAAAATTGAGAGGTCTAAACTGAGATGACAGAATTGGATAGATGGATGTCAGCTCTACCACTTTCCCAACTAGTTTTGTTTGAATGTAAATGAAAGTTAACTAGAATGAAAAGCTGTATAACTGTAATTTAACTTAGTTATTGCTACAGGCCAACTTAAATACTTTGTACTGAGCAGGGTGTCTCGACTATAAATTATCAAACTTTTTAGGTATAATTTTCGATATGGAGAAGATGGAACACATGAAAAATTGACCTGGGAAGACGTCGAAAATGAAGTAAATGAATTCAGAGAAAAATATATATTTCCCACTATTATTAACAAGGAAATAGAAGGAGAGGAAATGCTGCAATGGATAAAAGATAAGTTGTCAAAGCATTCCTATGACGAAGATAGCTTAAGTGATGAGGAATGTGTTGACAATGATGGCGACAAAGTTGAAAGTATTCCGAATGGAAATATTTGTAACAATCAAGACAATAAAATTGAAGGAATTAGATCTTAAAATGTGTTTTATTCTCAGGGAAAGTATGAGCAAGAATCAAATTATTACTGACAAGCTAGTTGAACTGTTTGAACTCTCAACATTTCCTATAAACAGAGATGAAAAATTGGAGACCATTTAAAATCAGCATTGCTTCATTTGCAAAGTTCTTCTAACTCAGGAAGACTATAGCATTTTGGGTCCTTAGAATACTGAGGTGTTTACAATAACATGGGACATGTCAAACAAGGTGGGAACGTCAACAATACTATCAGTTTTCATTTATAAGATAAAATACATGGAATTAAACATATTTAAACCTAATTACATAACAGTAAGAATTGCCAGGGTCATTGATGTCATCTAAGGAATAAAATGCTCCTCGAATCAATTTATTTTTCAACATCTGTTAAAAAAAATGTTTTTTCCATTAACTAGCTGTCGCACTCCTATGAACGACAACCCTCAAAATTCGAAACTGGTGCGAGCTAAGGACTAACGAGGTCTCACCTTATAATTTGTGATTCCTAACACAGGTTGGACGAAAGAAAGTTAAAATTGATTGTTCAACCTGCGGCTTGAACCACCGGCATCAATTGAGTGAGTGAACAAAGCAGCCACGTCAAACCGACCGATCGGTCGGTTTCTGATTTGATATTTTCAGGTAACAAGGTTGAATAGGTATTCCCCAGCATATGAAGGTGTGATCTTTTTTGCTGAGAGAGAGTGTATTGGAGATTCATTTTTTGATCTGGTATCATATTTGTGGTACTCTATATTCTTATTCAGTTTTTCTTTGTTAGTGAAGGTATATATCAATAGTTTGTATAGATAAATAGATGAGGGTGTCAAAATATCATTGTTGGCAAATACTTTTTTGTACGATTTCCTATAGTCAAGATCAAATATCATTTTGATGAACCTTTCTGGATTATAAAGACTCTAGATGTTTCTGTAGACCTTCTCCATACAATAATGTTTCAGCTGATAATGCTAGGAACCAATGCATAATATAATTTAATCAGATAAGACTTATCAAACTTTGACTTCAGCGTGTGGAAAGCATTTAATAGTTTGCTAAGTTTCTTACAAACAGCATCAACGTGTTTGCTAAATGCAAGTTTATTGTCAAGTTCCAGATCTAAATATCTGAATTTGTTATTGTAGTGCCTACAAAAATCGATGAGAAAAACTAGAGGTCCGTATTAAAAAAATGAAAGTTGGCGATGAAATCTAATGAATGAAACGTTGCATTGCAAATTAGTTTATATAAAATTATAACGAAAAATGAAAAAGTATTGAAAGTTCCTCTACGTTTTTCAAATCATTCAAAATGAAAGTGATAGAACCAAAAACAAATTTGACAATTCTAGTTTTTGGCGAATATTTCTCCATCTGAAAAGTAATTATTCTAGTTCCCCAGAATAGCAAAGATCTGTCCAATTTAACCAACCTTGTAGGTATCACCATTTCCGAGATAGCATGGAACCTGAAGTAACAAACGTTTCGTCTGCTACTGCGGCAGCCATCATCAGTGGTGTGTGCGTTTACTGCGCAGCAATCACTTGCAATGCAATAAACTTTTTTAACTTGGCAATTACAAAAATTAACAAAAAACATGCTTTCGCAATTCACCACAAACCAACCCATACAGGCATAACTATCAATAAACATTCTAATCAGCTTACCATAGCATGATTCACAGACCCATCAGTATCTTGAAGTCGACAGATAATTTTAATAAGAATAAAAATTGATGAAACAAATTGCACAAAACAACTCTCATAATAAAAATAACACTAGCACCTACAAAACACTCAATTATACAGGAACATCATCAGATAAAATAAAAAGACTCTTAATAGAAGAGAACATCAACATGTCATACAAAACTGGAAACTTTTCAGGTACACATATAAAGAACAAGTTAAACATGGACAAAGATAACAAATATGGGGTCTACAAACTAACATGTGGATCGTGTCTAGGAGTTTATATAGGAAAAACTTCAAAACGAGAATCTTGAAACAACAAAAAAAGTTTTGAACTGAAGAAAACAAATTCTTCCTATACTAACTATGCTTGCAACCTTTTAGAGAATAAACACAATTTCAACATGGACTATGACATTTTACATACAGAAAACAAAGGACGAAAATTAAACCTGATGAAATCTCTGAAAATCAATATACTAATACATCAAATTGCCTTTCAAATGACCAAGAAATAACATATTTATAAATTGCCTATTTTTTCAGAATTAGTCGTTTATTCAATTGATTTTTGTAACTAGCCACTGTTATGTAAAAGCATTGTAGAATAGTTTGATGTGGCAGTGCCTGTAGTGAAACTCATCTTGGATGAAATTTGAAGTGTTAAAATTGTATGATTATTATCATGGATAAAGAGTGTTTGACTTTGCTAACAGAGCATTGCCCTTATCAATAGTTATACCCAAAAATGTTATTCAAACAGTGGAACTTAATGTTTTATTGCTAACACTAACAGATTAGAATTATTTTACTGGACATTTTCTGTATCAAATGAAAGTGACTTTGCACTGCACCATGAAGTTATGTTACTCAATAATTGTTCACTCTTCTCAGCAATAACATCATCTGCTTTGTATGAAGTATGTATATATCATTCATGTAAATAACAAAACTTGCATCTCTGGCTCAATTATCAATTTAATTTGAATAAAAAAGAAACAAAATTGGCCCAAGTACTGAGCCTTGGGGAACTCCTAGATTTTTACCAAAATGGTTTAAGTGTACCTTAACTGTTCATCAGTACTCACGAAAGACATCCATTTACAGAGCAACACCTCCGATACTGTAGGAGTATAATTTAGATCTCAAATCTTTCTCAAAAAAATTGTTATCATAAACCTTAAGGAAAAAAAATTCTCACCAACCAATTATTTTTGGAGTAGTAAAAAAATTAAACATTACCAAGGTTTCCATCCAGGTGGCAAAGCTTTCATCAATCCTTCTGCTGCTAAAGGTAGTAACTGAGGCTCTGAATCTGGATCAATTCCAATTTTGGTGGCATAGTCCCTTATTTCTAAAAAATAAATAATGACTTTATAGGTATCGATTAAATTTGCAACAATTTTTGCATTTCAAATTCAAAATGAGGATTTTTAACATGCATCAAAAAGAGAATTTTTTAACATGCATCAAACTGATGTCCTTTCAAAAATATACAAACCTTCCTCAGATGGAATACTGATTTCATCAAAGACTTCTTCACAAATAATAGACATTTTGAGTTTCTTTTTTTCTAAGCTAATAATTTTAATGCCGTAACATAAATATCATATACCATATAGAAATTCACAGCTGATCCCGGTTTTGACATATCGAAAAGGTTATAGACGTTTGCTTAGGGCATCAAGGGTCAAAGGAACGAGCACTTGAAAATGAAGGGGTAAAAACAAACAAAACCGGGTGCTAACTTTCGAGATATCTGTTGTTTTGTTGAGGAAACTAAAATCAGAAGAAAATATCTATATTTCAATGGAACATCCAATAAATTTGTTTCCACTACTCAAATACAGATGGCACCAAAGGTACCTCAATTTAATACTTGGACCATTGTTATCTATAGACAATGCTTGGACATTGTCTAAGGATTTAAGACAATGACTTAGACATATTGTATTTGCTTGTCTATAGAATGGTAACCGTTTTACAAACAGCTTCTAACATGAATGAAATATCAAAGACATAAAAGAATAGGTTATGTTACATTTTATTTAAAAAGGTGTTTTTTCTCTTTTAAAACATGAGCCTTGTTTTTGTATTCACTCAGAATATTTATCGAAATCTCCCAACTATATTGAATGCCGAAACACAATGTCTAAGGCAGTTGTCATGCATTAGCCAAAAATTTTATTATAAACTCAATTGGAGGCCTAATCAGGATTTATTCAGAAGAAAATATTGCACAGACGTGAAAAAGCACGTAAATGTTGGAACAATAGGACATGTAGATCATGGCAAAACCACTCTAACAGCCGCTATAACAAAGGTCTTACAAAAGAAAGGACTGGCTAAATATACTTCTTATGATGAAATCGACAAGGCTCCTGAAGAGAAAGCGCGAGGTAGTATCGATGAATAAGGCAAGTAAGTTTATTCAGTGATGTGTATTGAGCATTCAGTGGTGAATACACTCATTGATTCATATAAAAAACAGTGAGGGTCAAAAAACAACACAACCAATTTTTTTTACTATTCAAAGTTTCGTAACTTTTAAAGTAGGAGTCCGATTACGAATTTCTTTTTATTATATAGAATTCGTTGGCAGTGGCGTGGTCCCTTTTTTTCAATTAATAGGTGGATGTTTTTTATTCTACCTTGAAAAAGCACCATTACCCAAGTGAGATTAATTTTTTGATATACCTATCGAGTAGACTCCCTTTTACGATATTTTATTTGAATGGTGCAAAAATTTGTTTCTGAGCCAAATTTTTGAAGGTGAGCGCTATTTTGGATTACACTGGGCACTGGGTTGGACAAGAGCTGTATTACCGGCCCCTCTATATTTGCTATTACAATTTACAATATCACATTTGTTTGTTTTTGTTATTGTTCAGACTAATTCTGAAATAGCTCCATTTATAGTTATATGTATGAATATTTCTCTTACACTTTCTCTGTATAAACCATTGCAGTTTCTTGAGATTGAGTAAAAAACTTTCAGACTAACGCTCAAATGTCTATCACCTTATTATCTCACTTGGCACTGTTTTTTCCAAACTAGACTCCACTGCCATGTAGCGGTGATG
>WOGO01006509.1:0-11713 GCA_015342085.1 Leptinotarsa defecta
CCTTAGCTCGCACAAGTTTCGACTTCTGAGGGTTGTCGTTCGTAGGGGTGCGACAGCTGGTTAACGGAAAAACAGATTTTAAACAGATTTTTTTTTTTTTAAACAGATATTATAAAAAGCTTGTGACGAGATTTATCTGTGCCGATAGTAACTAGATCTTGACATGAATGATTCTGAGAAAAAAATTAGGTATATGTTTTTTTCTCATATAAGTGAATGTAGCGACAAGCTCCTGTATTATAAAAATTGTGTAATGTAATGAATGAAAGTTTGAATCAACTTAAAACACTTTTTTTCAGAGATTTCAAAAAAATGTTTTTCACTATTAATTTATATACGTATCAATTTTGAAAATGATCTCCCCCCGCTACACTTTGTAACCATCATTTCTACTGTTGAGAATGTAGTGTCGTTGTGTTCTTTGAAAATATTGCGTATATACCTGACATACCGCACGAGTTTTTTATTCCCACCATGAACCAATTATTTTTTTAAATTTAGGCACTCCATTTCCAGTTCATTCTCGTTCATATCTCAATAATATATTTTACCAAACTTTGTGCAATCTTTTCGTGGAATTGATTTTTTTCAAAACACTATTCCGTGTGGATCTACCCTTGGTAGCATCAAGCTGTCCTATGCCCGGGCCCTACATACTCATTGGAAAAGATGGGATATATCTGTATCTGTACAGTAGAGAGGGTGAGTGTAGACTCACAGCACTTAGGCCACATGTGAACCATTGTATATCCTTCCGAAGAGTTGTCCTCCTAGGTCATCGTCCATTCTGTCCTTTTCAGAAAGGTGGACAGGTCATTAAGATACATCTCTTTTATATCGACAGGTGTAGGCCAAGACTCGCTGAACACACACTCTCTTATTGACGATAACTCCAGACACTCGCATAGGACATGCGTGACAATTTCATCTTCCTGTTCACACATCCTGCGTAGAGGTGTCTCCACTAGTCGCATACCATGGAGGTGTTTCCTTAGTTGACAGTGGCCAGTCAGACATCCTACTGTTTAACATAGATTTTCCTGGTCATCGTCAGATATTTCTTCGGCTCCAGCTTCTCAGGGTCGCCCAGGGTGATCCTATCAAGTTTGCATCCTTTGATTCCATCCCATCTCTTCAGGGATTGAGCAAAGATGTGGCGTTTGGCTAGTTTCGCAAGTGTCGAAGTCATCAGGCCATAGGTGTCACTGGGTCTTAAAATTCTTAGTCCATCCGCTTCCTTGGCTAAAGAGTCGGCAATGCGATTATCTTTACTCCTGTCGTGTCCTTTAATCCGCCTCATGATGATGTTATTATCTACCGAGGCTTCAGAAAAATCTGGGTGGCACTCTAGTACTAGCCCTGGGGCAACACGTTGTCTGTTCAAGACTAATAGGGCTTGTCTACTATCAGTGCCGATTGTTATGTTTTTACCAGAAATTCGCCATAGGCTTAGCCTCAACTGACCCACTCCTGCTTCGAGGTTTACACCAGCCGTGCGCAATCGTAGCATGGCTATAATTCAACCTCCTTAACATACAGGCCCAGAGGGGTCTGACCAGCATTAATTCCATTGCCGCGGTTGGTGGTGTTCTCATGGCTCCTGTGATGTTTAAATAAGCCAATCGCTGTGTTTGATATAATTTTTGGATGACCGTTGCTTGTAGAACTTTCAGTCCCCATGCAATGGTTCCGTACGTTAACATAGGTCTTATTATTGCAGTGTAGATCTAGGTGACCACAAGGGGTGAAATACCCCTTGCGTGTCCCACTGTCCTCCGACATTGCTCATAAGCCACATATGCTCTTTTTGTTCTACTCTGTAGATGAGGGTTCCATGTTAGCTTTTTGTTGAGGATAGTACCGAGGTATTTCACCTCTTCAGAAAAGTTTAGTTTCCTTTTATAAATTTCGGGAGGTTTTAAGCTCGTTAAACTTCTTTTCCTGGTGAAAAGGACCATCTCAGTCTTCTTGGGATTGATCGACAGCGAGTGTCCCTTACACCATGTTTTTATTAATTTGAGCCCATCCTGCGCTCTATCGCACAGTATGCACACATTTGCTGATTTGCAAGATAAATATGTCTTCTGCATATGCAGGATGGGATATATTCTATAGAGAAGGGGACACTAAAAAAAATTGTTTCAGGGTTTTTTCTCTGTTCTTCAGTAGGTCCCAACTTTCTACTGCCTTTTTTGAAAGCTCAAATCGAAGTGTGCTCATATGAACACCGGAAATATTCAATGTATCATTTCAACGCAGTGTCGTCTGGCTCATGCCCACGTGAACACACAGGCCCATACGCAGATGAGGAATTGGAAATGTTGTGAAGGTAACAACACTTTCTCTGTTGTCGTCGACCAACGACAGGAATGCGATATATCATCTCGGAGTACATCCCACCGACTATTATCTATGCCACAAGAGTACAAACATGGTTTACTAGCTTCACATTGTTTGTAACAGTGTTCTCGAGCAAGTCCGATCTTTACAGATCGTTCGATATAGGCACGATAAACCTCGCTTAATGGTTTCATTATTATACTGGTTCCGATTGTAGCATAAATCATCCTCCTATCTTATTATTACAGATATTAAAATTAACGCTATGCCCGATAATTAACAACTAGGAGATTATTAATTTTCAGAAAAGTCCACAGCTGTAAACCATTTTAAATTGATCGAATTTGTTATCGACGATCAAGAATTCGAATTCGGTGAGCGTCGATCTCACCAACAGAGATTCCCCGCTGGACGAGAATAGTTCAATGTCTCGCCAAACCTTATGGCTATAATTAAATGACAAAAAGCAATGAATATTAATCGATGGGTTGTTCTGATGGAAGCCAAGAATGGAATCTCGTAAGAAGTACATGACAATTACCTTCTTCTCTGCAGTTTCAATACCAACTACTTCATCATATTTAGTCTTAGGTGATATGCTTGATAATTCAAGTGATATCGCAATAACACAATTGAAATCATTTTTATAATTCAGCTCACAATGTTCTCGAATGAATTAATGGACCAACCAAACTCCCTTATTTAGATCAGATATGTGAGTAATGAGGTGCTTTAATTACTGAGAGCAAAAAATATAAGAGGGGATTTAATAAGGAAATGTGTTCACTCATAATAAGTGTGAATCCTAACACGAAATCCTAAAAAAATAATTGCGAAATGTGGGGAATTGATTCGTAGGGAGCCTTTTTCGGTATTTAGTAAAAATAATCTTTCACAAAGTTGGATTTGGCAACATTGGCATTTAACATTATTTTGTATGATTTTAGACATTTGTCTTCATAAAAATTAAATTTACCAAGGTTTCATGTTCATTAACAAGTGTTCCGAGAAGTTTTTCCCTCATGATTTCAACTGCCAAGAATTATATTAACCCAATAACTTTTCGAAGTTGAAAGATACAGCGTTCTTTTTCATTGTGTCAAGAAGAAGGATCTTCTACAACACGTCTACGGAGGTGAGGAAAAGCCATACACGAGTTTTTTTGATAAAAATTAAATTTTGTGATTTTTTTTTAATTATTTGTTGTCCTTCTACACCTTCGTAAAACTCTTAAAATCCCTTAAAAAGAAACGTTGATAGGGGGTAGACTTTGGTCGGTTAACTGATGCTTTATCGCCGTGTCCTTGATCTAGGGTTATATAGCCCGCGCAAACCTTTCGGAACTTCTGAGGCAGAGGTCGGCAAGTAGTTTTAGGTGAGATCCGGATACTGTAGGAAAATTTTAACGAAGTCCAGAAAAACAACTGATAATAATTGAGCGCCACCTATCTATTATTTCAGTTTCATATCAAATTCAGAATTATAAAACACACGACCTAAAATTAATGTGAGAAACTACACCGACTACAGCAAATTAAAAGTGTATTTCCTGGGTGGGCATTCGTTAATCTCGAATGATATTTGTTCTTCAAAAAATTCATCTTTAACAAAGACGTTTCACAAATTTATAGCTATAGTTTCTTGCAATTTTCATATTTTTCTGGAACATGTTTGACCCAAAATTCAGTGGTTACCGTTTTATACATTAACAAAGCCACATGTTCTTGCAAATCAATTATCTCTATTTGAGATGATGTCTTTGATAGTTTGAACAACTTAGCAGCCACAACTGTCCATTCTGCCGGTACATAAACTTCGAAGGGCGATTTAAGAAACGGAGATAGCTTCTCCATCTCTGCAGAGTCTTGGAATCCTGTAGCAAATTCGTTCGTAAGATCGACCAGAAGTTTTACGACCACTACAATGTCTTCTTCAGAGTTCCTGTTATATTCAAGAATTGTCGGAAAATAAATAAATTATTGTCTTGCAATATTATTGTTAAAGATATCTGGCTTCCGACAAAAAGCAGACACGCTTTGTATCGAATCAAATAATAATTTTCCATTTCCTTGTAACTCTATGTTGAGCGCATTCGAATATTTCAAAATATATTTAGCTTAAAAATATAATTTCAATTAATAATGGTATACTATACCTTATCTACGTATTGATTTATACTTGGTATACAACACATTGCAATATTTGGCGGTCCAAGGTTCGACTTTTCGCGGGCCACCTGTTACTGACTATTGTAATCTAAGGGTTGACAATGGGACCAAAACATTTGGCGGTTGAACAATTTTGAAAACAATCAAATGTAACTTTGAATCGTTCTCAATATTCCATCATTGTCATGTCGACAGTTTACCTCTAACTTATAGTGATTGCAATGTGTCCATAGAGAGAACGGCACTATACTTGAACCCCACTGTGCGTACAAGCATCTTATTGCTACGAGCGTACCACAGCGTAGAAATTATAGGTCAGACCTAACCTTTAAAATGCGAAGAGAAATTGTGTTTGCAGTACGAATAACAAGCTAGCAATTAAGCCGGCGAATTGGAAAGGCATCTTAGGAATCATCAATTAAAATCTATTGAATACTGACAGATGTAGGCAAATGGTGTTTGAATATACATCAATTTCAACTGGTAATATCGAGATATAAAGATTACATAGTTGTTTCTTAAAATCTTTCACCTATAATTTTTTTGAATGTGATAGCTGTTAATTAGAAAATACAGAAACATTATTGAAAAAAAAATGCGGTTTTACGGTCATTAGAGAAATATTTGCTCATAAAAGACAATAAAGAGATAGGTACCTAATGTTTTTACGAAATGAGATTTCTCTTCAACTGCAGTATATAATGGCCTCGAAAATATTTATCGAAAAAATAAGCATAAGTGGTACTATGCAGACGAAAATTTCTTTTTTCTGCTAATTTCATGGATTCTCGAATCATTAATTCAACTATTACTTCAAATAGAGGTGATCATATGAATAATTCATGAAACTGAAACAGGCGTTTCTCTATACAACAGCGTATTTAAGCGTAAAATATATTGACTAGTCATACCTAAAAAGCTATTGTATATAGCGAAATACATAGTTCAAACTCGTTAATACAGTTTATTCTATGATTTTTATTATAAAAGGTTTTACAAAAACTGCGACACGTGTTTCGCTATACAATAGCTTTCTCGAGCGTAAAATCAATCATACAATAAACTCTATCAATGATTTTTCATATAGATTTTCATCAAGTATCGACCAGTTCTATTAAATTACTTTCAGTTTCGATAACTGTTGAAATGCAAATTCTACAATGAAGAGGTTTTCAGCTCAACTCTCCAATTGTTGGTTCTACTGTTTGATGTTCACTGGACCGTTCGAAATATTCAGTATAAATATAATAATAACTACCTATTGCTCCGGGGAAAAATGACGACAAACGTCAGTAATCTGTTGACATTTGAAATCATGAAATCCTTCATGATTTGAGAAAAACATTATTGACCGTTTCCAAGAAATAGTCAAGTTAGGTTTGAAAATCAAGAAAATTAAATCGTAAGGTTATTCATTGAATGGGAATCGAATGAATCAATGACAATTAGGCGTCCAAATGAACTTATGTACTTTCCTAATTTCTCTACGTGTTCAACCTTTTACAATCTAAAGAAAGTCAGATTAGTCAGCAACTTCTTGAATTCACAAATATTTTCTATCAAATACAGAGAAATTCTTAAAAAATATTATATAGGATCCGACAGGTACTTCCGAACATTGACAATTGATAACCGGCATCTTGTTGAATCTACATCTGTCAAATTACTTTGTCATTTATTCAATCTGTTTTGCCAAATCACCATAGACGGATATAGCTATCAACAATATGTGCAAATAATAAATTGTTTTATCAAAATGGGTAATCTGTTCGGGCAATGTACCGCGCGCTTCGCCCATTCCACAGTCGCCTACCGAGGGGACTATTGGCAATATGGTGGATGAATTTGAGTCCCCTGGTTCAATCTTCGACTGCAGAAGTCGCAGTTTTCTTCAAGCAGATGAAGTACTGACATCATTATTGATATTTCAAACAACATACACAACATATGTATATGCGTATCATTTGAGTTCTCTCAATTTAACAAAAGGAGTAAATACAATCCAAGCAACACACTTTTTCGTTTTTCTTCAATACTATCAAATTTTGTAATCTCGAGATAGTACTTCCCTTACTTCAATTGATATACTTGATATTGATATACTTTATACAAAGATATAAAGTATTATTTTCCGAAATAATTGTCATCAATCACTAACTAATTGATTGATGAAACAACTTTAATTTTACACACACGCCTGAAATTGATGTAAAAATATTGAATAATGAATAAGGAAATGATCAATCAAGATTATATTTCTACATTCCAGCCAGTTTAGTCCAGCTAACCCATAGAGTAAGTACATTGAAAAAATATTCAACTATTTTTATAACAAACCACTCAAGAATTGGAATTTTCCAAATTAAAAACTCAGATAGAACAAATCCGAAAACAAGCACTGTTCCCAATCACCAGAACTTCAATACTCTTCTCGACGCACGCTTCACTAACCAAGATTTCGTCTTCGTTAGAAAAAGATAACTTCATCTTGTGACTGGATAAATTGCTTGGTTTTGGAATTATTCTAGGCCAGACATACCAGTCTTATATACAACTGGAATATAATCTGAAAGGTGAGCAGCATAAAAAGTTAAATATACATAGGAGTGGGGTCGTTTGGTCAAATCTAATTTTTTGTTGTTTTTTTTCATATATTTTGATAGTACCCGTCACCCATAAAACAAGGGCCAAATTTCATATCGATAACAATTACGTTTTCAAAATACGCGACCTAAAACTACGCATTTGTCAAAATCTAGTATGACATCACAAGATATGTGCGATTTTCGATAGAGCGTTGGAACCCTGCCGAACTGTTATGAACCGAAGTATTTCATGCTAGATGGGATTTTGAAACAGTACCAGGTATTTTTCGGTCATTATTTTTAACATCAAATCCAGCTAGCAATAAAAGGAATAAGTGACTCAAGAAAGATAATCTAAAACTCAATAGTTCAGATTTAAAGCCTTTATCTCTCCGGATCTCGAAAATAAGCAAATACCTACATGCTCGAAATCCCCCCAAAAAAACAACCAACTCCAAGAAATGCCAAAAATTATCCAGACAAACTGCATTGTGCAGACAAAATTTAAAATTTTAATGTTACTAAGCCTGAAATATTTCTAAAATCACCGCTACGCCGTGTCCTTGCATCGCATCGCCAACAGATTTAAATCCATGTGGGTGACAAACAAGAATCAAGGTCGAGAGAGAAGTATAATGTATTTTTATTCCATTCATTAATTTTTATTTCTCGTTAATGTTAATAAAGAGTTATTAACATATTTGCAATATTCATAGCAAAATGAATCGAATTTAAACTGGCAAAAAACTGGTCGGATACAAGTGTGAAATGCATATCATTAGTTCAAGGAAAAAGACAGACTGACTTGCATGCGGAAGATGAATAAAATTGTTTGCATTCGTTTGCGCCGAAGTGATTGAAATCTACTGTAAAAAAATGCCTGCTCATTCCGTGTTTCAACTTTTCTGCTCTACAAACTGGAAAAAAGATCTATCCGAAAAAATCACTTTTCCTATAGTTTTCATAATGGGTTCAGTTTCAAAGTCAAAGTTATGCTCCTATGCAGAATTCCAAATCAATTTACTTATTAGGTTAGTTGTGTAACATTTCTCATGAATGTTTCAATGTCCAATTGCACCCTAAACTGTCCGATAGTGTCCAACTGTTTCAGTGTTCAATTGCACCTTGGTCGGTCGGTAACCGGGCGGTTCGACGTGGGTGCTTTGTTAACTCAGTCAATCGGCCGATGTGCGAGTCCATGGTTCAAGCCCCAGGCTGAACGCTCGATTTTCACTTGCTATCGTTCAACCCGTGTTAGGAATCACACGTTAAAAGGTAAGACTTCGTTAGTCCTTAGCTCGCATAAGTTTCGACTTCTGAGGGTTGTCGTTCGTGGGGATGCGATAGCTGGTTAACGGTAGGTTGAATGGACTCACGCCTGTCAGAAAACAACTACTCCCCTGCTAACCTAACCTACCTAACCTACTGTGAAGGTATATCTCAATTCAAAGTTTTTTCAACTTTTCAAAATCAAGTATACTTCATTTAAAAATTACAGTGCATTCCGTATTTTATTGATATTTTTATTGTACAGAGAACATAATCAGAACTAATGTTGTCCGCTACTTCTTTTACGTGGACATCAGTTTTTGGGTTTTTCAGATTTTCGTGTGTTTGCCTATATTCGATTCAATAAACTATAAATATAGTTAGTCACAGTTTCAGCCAATAAACCAATATTTTTATAGTATTTTTTCAAGGAACGTTTGACATGTTTCTTCAAATTTCTATTTATGAACCGATTGAAATCGATCAGACACTAGATATAAAGTGAAGCTTACCACAATTACCGATTACAAAATTGTCTGTCTATAATAATTTTTCTCAAAAAAAAAATTGCCATGTACAGATAATTACACAATTTTTGTACAAGGACGGAGAAGTAGAGAGCCAAAATTTTTTCTCCGAAAGCTAATCTCTCCTAAAAAATATACCGCTTTCAATTAGTCAATGTACTGATATATAATCCTATAAAATTAAGAAAATATAAGGAAATTTTCATAATATTATATAGCGGAGTCTAAAATATTGTCGAGAGGGACTATTATTCATACGCAAAACATTTACTGTATGTAACTTTATGAGTCTATTGGAATGAGGAAGTATTATGATGAAACTCAGAACTCTAATTTCTCATTACTGCTTCCCTCTACGACCTTTACAAGCACCAAACTATGTTAAATGACATACTACTTCAACAACATACATGCACTGAAGTCTAACAAGAATATGATAATGATTTTAAAAATAGTTTGTTCCTGAATTTTGGATGTGAGGCAAAAAACAAAATCGTATTGATGTAAGTTGGACAGCTAACAGACATAAAGTAAGACATGAAAAGCTCACATTTTCACAATATGTGAATATAGTGAAAATATTGGGAATATTTATGAGTTTTTTGATTTAGGACATCAAAAAAATATTCTAGGATTGCTTGTGCTATCAGGTCAAAAGATCTGGTAATACTTTACTTCACCCCATCAAATAAAAGTGTGGCTCTGAAAAAATTCTTACCCCCTAACCTTTGTAAGAAAGTGCAAGGTACCAATAATTCAGCAGTAGTACTAGATGCGACATCTTTCGGTAAGAAGCAGACTTTTGTGTTTCCAGATTTCATTCATCTAAAGTATCTACAATATTTTCGATGTATTAATTAATATCGAGATATCTTAAGGAAAGTAACAATCAAATGAATAGAAGTAATCTTATTATTTAGATCAGACCATGAGCAAACGTAATCGTACTTGTGTACCTTTCTACTTTCCTCATTTCATATATTTTCTGAAATATCAACTCAATTTTCATGCGACTGTGTATACAGAATATATGATTGCATGGTTGCATAAGAAATACGCCAAAATATTCCGTAACACAAGGAATAAGACGGTCTTGCGCACGCAATGGTAGGATATGAGAGAACTAGCGAAACGCCCCGTCTCCGCACGGGTGCAATGCTGATACTAAATATAAATTCACCCACTGGAAATGTAAGGGCATGGAGAAACAGTGATGAAAAGGCCACCAAACGCGGAAGCGCGTACTGCGATTCCAAAAATTGCATTTATCGGATACACTACGAGTGCGGAAAATCCTATATCGGTGAAATTAAGAGGTAATTGAAAATCCGCATTGCCGAACACAGGAGAAACACACATCGCGAATAAACCTGCAAATCAGAAATAGCAGAGCATGTTTGGACTGATCAACAAAACATCACGTGGTCCCAAGCTGAGATAATCCGCAGGGAGGAGCACTGGTTCAAGAGAAAGTTCAAAGAAGGTGCATAGATATTGTCCAACGACACATTCAGCTGAGCTAGCGTAGAGATACACCACATATGGAAACCTGTAATCAAGCGGAACAACGGTTCTCCCGCTAAACCCGTGAAGAGAGAGAAGAGGGATTATTATACAATAGTTTTTCTGGGGGTTTGGCATTACAATGTTTTTTATTATTCTATGTTAATACATCTCGATTTGTTAGTAGTTAGTTGTATAGTGTATGCACCTCTTCGGAATGTATTTATTTATTATTCTGACTCTCAATCCGGAGTATATGTTTGTGGAGTTGCTTCCGGACTATTCAACTGCAGACAGAGCTTATGACTAGTTGGGATTAATTTTGTTTGTTCGGGATATTCAATCGGTTCTTTGGGGACTGCTGACGCTTGGAAGTAGGCAGATTAAGACTCTTGCAGATACCAGCGACGAGACCTAAGGAGTAGGCAGATTGATACCTCAGTGTAGTCATAGCTTCATGAAATTGGCTTCAAATCCCATGTGAACTCAACAAAGCCATGGCAAACTTCAGTTACAATGGATTCAAAGCAGAATCCGAAACGTCAAACTTCAAACTATACTTTGAAAATACCCCCCCGCCTAGTTTCAAAACTGAGTAGTTCAAACATTCTTTCAGTTACAATTTTCTCAGTTGCAATAAATGTGTAGTAATAGAACTGTATTTCGAAATGAGTTTAAAATATTCCTGTTAAAAAAAAACAACTCCAATAAACTTATCCATCATTTTCATGTTTATTCATTTTGTAATGTATGATGTAATCAATATTGAATAAATGAATTATTCAAAAAGTATGTGAAATTTTCCAAAAAAGAAAGAAAGCAAATAATTTCAAAATCAATTCTTCACAAATGTGCATGCATCATGCATTGAAATTACTTTCATACTTGAATTGTATAAAGATGGAGAAGTAAAAATTCAAAAGTTTCTTTCCCAAAAATTAGTCTCTCCTAAAAATATAATCTTTTCAATTGTGTAGTTGTATTTTTCATGTTCAGTTATTCCCCCATTTGAACCTACATTGAGCCATTTATATGTTCATAGAGTTATAAGTGGAAGAACAAGTTAGCAATTCTTGTGTTATTTCTATTGTTTTCATTGCATCACATTTACTTTCTGAAATAATTATAAGAAATAATACAGACAAGTATTATTATCATTATTGATTGTCCCAATTTATCGTCAGCTTTCGAAATATAACATGTTCAGATATTTCTGCAATGGATGTTACTCAAATATCTTTACCAAACGTGAATTTTCGTACAGAAAACGAACATTTTTGTTCTTCATTTCCCATGTTTTATCAATGTCAGCAGTGGCTTC
>WOGO01006510.1:1263-11272 GCA_015342085.1 Leptinotarsa defecta
TTTCTTGTTGGAGGTCTAGATAATTTATATCTGAAAATCAAATGGAATATTGTAGTGGTTGAGCAGTCAATATAATAAATTTATTTATTGGATACTTACCACTGAGAGGAAGGTGATTACCTTTATCTTCCAAAATTTCAGATGATTCACTACTAGCTGGCTTCAAATCACGTTTAGCATTCTTTTTTTCTAATCCGTGGACCGTGGACTGATAGAATTCGAAGTACAGCGAAATATGGAAGGTACGGCTGATTTAAAAAAAAATTCTTTGGAGTGAAAATCCTATAAAATTTTATAAAATTAATATCACATATAAGTAAGTAGAATGAATGCTACTTACCAGTTGCCTTTGAAGTAGTCTCAAAATCAGAATCTTTGGAATGTTTATCACATAACCTAGAATGATCAGTACATTTGAACTTCACTATCCTCAAAGATTTTTCCCATTTTCTTTGCATAACAGTATCTTCAGGAAACTTATAAACTCCCATTTCTTTGCCCCCGAAACAAGCACAACGACCCATTTCTCTGAATAAAAACGAAAAATCTCAAATGTTCCCATGTAACCAATGTATCTTTTGCTGACAAACACTTAGCGCCCTCTATGTACAACAAATTGACAGTTTGCTTCCCCATTGTTTGGGCTTCACATCTAATTTGAAAACTGTATTATTTGTGGGCCAACTCCTAAATAATTTCTGTGAGTCGGTACCATGGGATTCATCACTGCAGGTAACAACTATTAGTAGATATGCAAGATCTAACCAGAAAGGACTAAATATAAAAACTAATGATCACGATCCTGTGAACCAAATTAAACTATTTCAAGACTGACTCTATCATTGTTGCTTGACGTCAAATATTGCAGGCGTCACTGTGACCAGAAAGATATGGCAACTATTTTTTTCGGTTCTATGCATTCAATCCTTACCAAACACGTACTCGATCTGAAATACAAATCAAGCAATCATAATCCAACAATATGATGTTGGTGAAAATATTACAGATTTTGAACGTTTCCTTCTGGTTCATTCTCGTCAGAAATACACCAATCCCTGATTTTATTATTCAAACCCTAGTATTCAAATTCATAGTGAACACCTAATTCCATCGATAGTGAAGAACAAAATGAGTGAAATAACTTGATAGTAATTTCTGTAGGGGTTTTGAAATTACGTGGCTAATACATCTTCAACTAAATAGTTGCTATTGTGGATCCAATATTCCAGTTCCCCTAACCATCCATCAGTGCCAAATTAATCCCGTCTTTACACCACCTCCTACCTTTGAGTTTAAGCCAAATTAGATTCATAATTTGTCGAACCTTAGTTCGAAATCGAATTTTGCTGAGTTTGTCCTCTCGACGCGATCAATCCTCGCCCCTGCGCCCCTGTGTAACGATTGTCTCGGTTTTCGAAGACCGTCATTCCTGTCTGGCCGTAAAGCATTTCTGTCAGAACTGAATTCCGATATTTTTTGAGGAGCATTAAAGGATGTTTCACTCGGAATGTGACGCCTCTTACAATACTTCTGCATTTCCAACGCTTATCGCTGATTTAAGGCCCATCTCGCAACGTTAATGTCTTTCCACTAAATTATTACGTTTTTGGTGAATCATACCGACATTTCGGTCGATTTTATGAGATATTACCGAGTGTTCCGTTGGGGTTCACTTCGAGCACTGGGTCATTTACGATCATTCCAGATTAAGAGGGTAGATCAATGAAGGAATAATGAGTGGAAATTTAGATCTCTCTGGGAGATGGTTGCGAAATGGTCTGGACATTCTGAAAGTAATAATTTTGGAGTGTTTGGAAATAAATGGATGGGTGGCGTCAATGTGGCATGAGCTGTGTGTCACGTAGCGCCGTCCTGTTGAAACCACATGTCGATGTTGTCCAGATCATTTAATTCAGCCAAGAAGAAGTTGATAACCATCGACCTGTAGTGCTCGCTGTTGATAGTGATGGCCTGGCCAACATCGTTCTCAAAGAAATATGGACCGATGTCTAAAATCAACACCAAACAGTGACTTTTTTAAGATGCATTGAACGCTCTTGGATCTCATGTGGATTGATATCGTTCCAAATTCGACAATTTTGTTTGTTCACGTACCCATTCATCCAGAAATGGGCCTCATATCTGAAAGTGATTTTTCAATTGAAAATAGGGTCAGTTATCAACTGCTCCAGAGCCTATTCAGCGAACACACTGTGGCCTTATCTTTCATGTAATACAAAAATTATAATAGATTTACTCGAAAGATAGGCACAATGCGTACGGCAGCTCTTCGTCGGTATGCACTATGAGTTTCGTTCAAAAAAACTTTTCAGTATCCTGAAATTTCAGCAATTGAATATTTTGTTTTATAAAGATCTGAGTTGAGCGCCACACAGGCTATAAAATAAATGGCACATGACCTGGCCGACTGTGAAACCAAATCTAATCAAACTGAGTTCTTTAAATCACAGCAATGAAGTGAATCTATAAGAATCAGATATTCTGAAGATAATTGATATTCACAAAATACTAGCTGGTATATTGAATAAAGGAAGAAATCAAAATCTGAATGTGCTCCAAATTTGTCATTTAATCATGTGTAAAACAAATTGTAATAACTCAATAATGATCGTAGGTAAAAGTACGCTTTCATTTACCTAGGGAAAGTCCAGGTAAAAATATTAGGAAAAGTATTACTTATAAGATTCATGTTATAGAAAAAAATAATTATTAGGAATGGTGTTAAAAATTACCTCACCAGATTATACTCAGTTCAGGTTTACATTATGAATGGATCAACTCAAAATTCAATAATGGTATCATGTCAAAAAATCAGTATTTCTAACGCAAAAAGTAATTTTCGGAAAAATGAGTCAAGTTTAAGTAATATTTGCCTGTTAGTTTCTCGTCGAGCAGTAGCTGCAGTTTTCTTCGACCAGGAACGGGACATACTTGGAGCACGTACTTTTCTAATTGATGAAATGGACTTAGACTATCTTGTGGACGTGGACATTGACATTCGGTAAATTAACTGAAAATGTATTCCGTAAGGCAATCAGGGATAGAAGCCCTTGTTCTTTCCTCTTTAATGATTCCAGACAAGTTCTGTAGAATCTCTTCTGGAAAAGTGGTTGTGACCCAGTAGAATCCTCAGGAAGTGCAACCTTTTATGGAACTCTCAAAATATATACATGAAACTATATCCGAAACGATATCGTTTAAATTCTTGAAAACGGACCACACGGCTCACCACTAAACAAATCCCCTCTCGAGATTCTCGTTCATCACCCTCTTTTCCAAAAAATGTCACCACTCTTTGCCGTTCTCATGATCAAGTATCACCTACAGCGCAAGTCTATTCTGAGGAATTCACCCAAATGATTTTGGCAACACCCATTCCTGACTTTCGGTTTAACGGAAATAGAAAATCTACCTCGAAGGGATCCGAATGAATCGGTCCTATTGGAAATAAAAACTTATCAATCTGTACCAGAAACTAATTATCATATGTGTAATGAGAAGTGAAAATCTTAGCGAGGCAAAAGGTGTAAATTGGATTGCCTACTCCTCAGAAACTTGCTATAAAATCAATTAGGATTATCTTCGGTGAAATAAAGATTAAATGAAGAGTACAGTAGGTTTTTGTAAACGCTACTACCGAGGCTTTAACCTTACCAGCCGATTGTTGTGCTTTTGGCCCTTTTGGACGAGGTTCACCAGTTGGTCTCCACTCAGATGACGATCCATTGACACATACCCGCCCCAAAATTCTGGTTTGTTATGTTCAAACATGGCCAAACACTGCTCAGAATCATTATGGTTATGGACCAGTGCTTTCTCATAGTCAAATGATCATGCAAAATGAAGCTAGCACATTCTTTTGATATCTTCACAATGTCAGGTAACTCACGCAAACGATTCTATGGATTTTTTTATGTTTTCTGGTGTTACTGCCTCATTTGGACGTTCACTGCGTTCTGTATCAACGGTGTCTCTACGTTTGAAGTCAGTTTAATTAATGTTTCTGATGGAGCAGAGTCCTTAAAAGACTTTTCAAGCCATTGCTTTGCTTGAACGGTATTTTTCCCATCAAGAAGCAGTGTGAAATTAAAACACGAATTTGTTTTTCCTCCATTGTTGTGAAAATAACAAAAGTAATGTCACTCTTAGCACAATAACTCACGAACTCATAAGTAGAATATCATGAAATTTCAACAGCTTTTTTTCGAAGAATGGTGATAACTGAAAAATCAGTGACTGTAATAACACTAGCGTCATCTATCTGTTAAGCCAGAGAATGTTCAGCCCATGTAGTATAGCTTGCCACATCCATGAATTTATCCAAATCTAGTTTTAGAGCACATTTACATTTCCAGCTGATTTTTTTGCCGTGAAAGAGAACAGATATTTTCATTTATTTGAGGGTGATTGACGATGTTTCATGATGAATTTTATTAGTTAGGACTTCCATTGTCTGATATAAAAACATTCATCATATATCATGTAGAATGATTTGAAATCCCTGAAAGAACTGATAAAAAAGAAAAATTGAAAAGAATAGCTGAAAATAACAATTATATTGAGCAAAATATTCCTGAATTGAAATAACAGTGAAATAAAATACGAGTAAAAATAGAACAATTGAACAAACAATAAAAAATAAACATAAAAAATTAAAAATTAGAAAGTTAAGAGATTTCATACCAAGTTACTTCATGATGTTTCGATTGTTAGTATCCACAATCGTCTTCGGGTTCATATTTATTTTACATTTTTTGTTCAACTGTTCTATTTTTACTTGTATTTTATTTCACTATTATTTCATTTCATTGCTTGGCTTTTAATCTCTTAACTTTTTAATTTTTGATTTTATATGTTTATTTTCAATTATATTTTCTTGTATTTGGAGTCTCTTAACTTGGACTTGGAATCTCTTAACTTTTTGATTTTTAATTTTGTATGTTTAATTTTTATTTTTTGTTCAATTGTTCTATTTTTATTTGTATTTTATTTCACTGATACCTCAATTCAGGTTTTTTGCTTAATTCAGCTTCAGAAAAGCTTTAGAAAAAATACATTGGAATCGTACGATGTGTATAAAACGGAATAAAATTAAATTAAATTGAAGGTAGATTCGTAGGTTTTCTTCTGATACAGTCTAAAATAAATGTTTACTTATACCATACGATACAATGTATACATCTCAATATAATTGTTATTTTTAGCTATTCTATTTCAATTCTTTTTTTTATTACATGCTTTATAATAGCTTCACCTGTATGTATGTATGTATGTTTGCTTGTTTGCAAAACTCTTAAGCTCAGGATCTATATCGACAGAATTATCGACATTATTGCTTGTACTATTCGATGGCAGATGGCGCTATACGTATTTTAAGAATTATAAGTGTTAGCGAAATTTTGTACTGCAGATGAAATATTTAGATATTTAAATATTTTCAATTACACGTGATTTAGTACAGAAACAAGTTTTGAACGAAACCTTTTAAAATTCAATTCGCTTATTTGAAAGCAAACCAGAATATGGATGTCAACAATAAAAATGTTATCGTAAAATGTACACCTGGAAAATTCAGTTACTAAAATATTTCATAAATATAGTTTGAAAAACTGAAAAAACACGCTTTGATAGCATATGAAACTAAAGAGTAAAAAATAAATATAGTTCAAAACACTAAAGAATATGCTTTTGAAGAATATCGAACTAAAAAGTTAAAAATAAATATAGCTTGAAAAAACTAAAAAACACGCTTTGATAGCATATGAAACTAGAGAGTAAAAAATGAATATAGTTTAAAAAACTAAAAAATATGCTTTTAAAGAATATCGAACTCAAAAGTTATTTCTTTAAAAATGAGCTTAAAACAATAACGAATGGAAAATATTGTGAAAAAACCAAGAGTGCTTCATGCCATAATTTTTGTATATCAAGAGCCCGTCGCTTTTTTACAATAATGCTAGTATTTTTCGATCGTTATTGTTTTAAGCTTATTTTAAAAAATATTTTGAACTTTTCAGTTCAATGTTCTTTAAAAACGTGTTATTTAATTTTATTAAACTACATTTTTTATTAGTTTTTTCAGGGATTTCAAATAATTTTATATAATATCAGACAATGGAAGTTCGAACTGATGAAATTCAGAACTTTTTAATATTTCAGTTGCTTGCGGTGGAACCCTCAACGTTACGAATGGCACCATCACATCCCCGTCTTTCCCTGATTACTACCCCCAGAGTAAGAAATGCATCTGGGAGATAGTGGTTCAGTCTCCCAACAAGATAACAATCAACTTCACCCACTTCGATTTGGAGGGCAATGCCAACACAAGAGACCAGTGCGAGTATGACAGAGTGGAGGTCTACAGCAAGTTGAAAAACGGTTTGGTGAAGAAGCACGGAACATTCTGTGGTCCTCAAGTACCGGAGATGATCACCTCTGAAGGAAATGTCATGAGGATAGAGTTCCACTCTGACGGTACCGTACAGAAAACTGGATTTGCAGCGTTGTTTTTTACGGGTATGTTCATTATCGAGTACGACAATTTGGTGTTATCAGAAGATGATATGTACTGATTCTCCAACTCTTACTTCGTTTGTTTTTTTTAACATAGTGAAGCCCTCACTTTTACAATCAGCATAATCAGGAGATGATATAAACCAGTTTATATCATTTCAAGCTGAAGGTTTCAGTACTAGGTCGCAACTAGTTACATTTAATACTATAGAGAATGAACTGGTTCATCTGTGAATTTGAGTCTCAAACAATATAATAGTAGTTACAGAAATAAAACAGGGCATATACTGCAGAAAATGGATCTGGCAACACTGAAAACGGAGCTCCTCTAGTGCGATTTTTTATTCATTTATAGTGGATTGATTCGCAATATTTCGTGGTATGGTTGCATTACTGATTCTTTGGGATATATTTTATCATCCTGCTCAAGGAACTGTAAATAACACTCAGTCATGCGCACAGAATCCCTAATTTCATAACCTCAATTGCCTTCTATTGCCAACTATTATAACCTAACAGACTGAAACGGCATCAATTTATTCAATATTCAATTCAACTGACAGGATAAGCTTCATTGTCTAAAATTTTACATATTGTTGTGTGAGTTCATTAACTATATGAATAAGTGAAATTTTCGAAAGAACCGTAAATATACTTCACTTTTGTTACTTGGAAATAAACAGATTCAATAATGGCAAATTATTCAGTTATGTTTGATCGTTCATAAGTTTTTTAATTTGTTTATTTCCATACCCTCCAACAGGTTAAGTTTCTAACATTGCTTCTGAAAATGGGGGGCTTGAATTCATGGTTGAACTCATGGCACCCTGTTATGAATGAGTGGCATATGCGGAATTGATTTTTCCATTCTGGAAAGTATTTATGTGCTTCTTTATGCGGGCTTTGAACGTTATTACAGTTTGACCTATATAAACCATCAGATATGACCCACATGATAATTTATACACTCCCGATTTTTCTGAAACTGAACTTTTATCTTTGTTATTCTCAATGTGCAGGCCTGAACTGTTGTTGGTTTCGAAATCAAAATTTACACCTTTGTTGTGCAGAAAAGCTGAAATATTCGTAGTGGATTGGCCTGAGTAGGTTAAGGTTCTATAACTCTTATCAACTCTTCAAATTGGTTTAACTTCCTTCAAAGCTTGGCCGTATAACTTTGATAATAGAGAATGTATCAGACTGCTATCGTAATTAATTAGCCTTCAACAATGATTGTAAATCAGAAGTAACTTTCATTTTACGCTTGAGAAGGTTATTGTATAGGGAAACAAGTGTCGTGGTGTTTGTAGAACCCTTTATAGTGGAAATCATAATGTGCCCCCCACCTTTTATTTTTTGAACGTGCCAACTCAAAAAATTGAAATTTGGGATAATGAAATTAGTGCATGAATACTTTATTTTGAAGTGAAATTGACAGATGAATCTTTCAAGATGGCGACTGGGCGCTATCTGGAAAAATAAATGGAAAGGGGGGTCTTGTGACACATCATTTTGAAGTTCCTGGCGAATACAACCTTAGAATATGAAGTCAATATCTTCACCTACTACAAAATAGCGGAACATTCAATAATTTCCTGAAGACAAACACATTATTATCGATATTTCTAGAAATATTCCTTTTTATCTACCATATAGCAATTCCAACAACCCGATAAGGTTTGTTTTAAGTTATTTTTTGTTTATAAAAACGTCAAAAAAGTCGGTACGACAATGAACATCATTGTTCAGTTGTAATATTCTTTTTGCTTGAAGGTGGTTGACAATTTTTCGTGGTGTATTTCATTCCCATTCCCCATCTTCGTGGACCTGAAAGGTAGAACAAACACCGATACAAGTAATTATGGAATTACTAGGATGCTGTGTACGAAACTGCTACTTCCAACTGAAGGACGAATTCTTTATGCAAGATGAGGAACTGCCAATGGGATCACCACTTTCACCGGTTATAGCCAACATATATATGGAGTGGTTTGAAACTCTGGCCATTGAAGAAGCCCAGAAGAAGTCCCGAGTCTGGTTGAGATACGTAGACGACACCTTCATAATATGAAACCATGGGAATGCAGAACTAGACACTTTCCTGAAGCACATCAACAACGTAAGTCCTTCTATCAGTTTCACAATGGATAAAGAAGTCCACAACGAATTGCCTTTCTTAGACGTATTGGTGAAGAGGACCGACACTAGATGGGAAATGTCTGTATACCAAAAACCCACTCACACGGGACAGTATCTGAACCAGAAATCCAAACATCATCAATCGATTAAGAGAGGAATCATCAAGACTCTACTAGACCGTGCCTCCGGGCTCTGTAATACAAAGAAAGGTCTCGAAAGGGAACTAGGCATCATCTGAAACGACCTTCAACGGAATGGTTACTCCAGAGTGATGGTAGAACAGATTTTAGCTAGAAGACAGCAAAAGCTCCACAAGGAAGAGAAGCCTCCACAATCAGTAGTTATACTTCCCTACATCAGACGATTATCGGTAGGGATACGAAGGATTGGGTCCAATTATAACATCAGGACCTGCTTCAGATCTGGAAACACTATCCGTAGCAGCGCCATGAAAACCAGGCCACCAAACGCGGACTGCGATTCCAAGAATTGCATTTACCGGATACCATGCGAGTGCGAAGAATCATACGTTGGTGAAATTAAGAGGCCATTGAAAGTTCGCATTGCTGAGTACAAGAAACACACGCAGCGAGGAGAAACCAGAAAATCTGGAATAGCAGAGCATGTTTGGGCGAATCAACATAATATCAAGTGGGCTCAAGCTCAAATCACATACAAAGAGGAACACTGGTTTAGGAGAAAATTTAAAGAAGCCGCGTATATGTTGTCCAACATCGCATTTAGTCAAGCTAGCGTAGAGATACGTAACATATGGAAACCTCTAATCAAACGAAAAACGACCAACTTTCGCCAAACGGTCATCTCCCGCTAAAAAACAATGAAGCGGAGAGAGGGGATAGGTGAAAGCACTGGAATGGCCTATAAATAGTTGGATCTCGGAGGAATACGTCCAGTTATCACCCGAAGACGATTGTGGATACTAACAATCGAAACGTCGTGACATAACTTGGTTTGAACTTTTTCAATTTTTTTAAAAATTTTTTGTCAATAATAATTTTTAATTTTCAGCTTTCAATAATATTTTAATTTTTATTTTTTTGGTTGTTGTTCGGTTTTATGTTATTTCTTTGTTTTCCAGTTTTTTTCTTCAAATAAAATTGTTATTTTCGGTTAATCTTTTTAATATTTTTTCAGAAATTTCAAATGAATTTATATTATATTGTGAAATGGAAGTACGAACTAATGAAATAGAATATTCTTACTCAGTTTTCGGTTTCACTAGTAGAAAGGTACCACGTCAACAATCTCTAAAATGGTCAATTCTGGTTCATTGAAAAAATCTGTTTGAAATCTGGTTTTCCGTTAACCAGCTGTC
>WOGO01006511.1:0-11712 GCA_015342085.1 Leptinotarsa defecta
GACAACTCTGAAAAGTCGAAACTTGTGCGAGCTAAGGACTACGGGGATCTTACCTTCTAACGTGTGATTCCTAACACGGTTCCCAACTTATTGCTACTTTGAAGAAATCAGAAAAATGAAATGAAAAGATCGTGATGAATAAAATAACTGAATAAACTCACCTGTTGCATCGGTAAAAATCCGTGTTGGTAATGATGTAACATAGGATTGTTCAGGTCGAACACAGAAGCGCTAAGCGGTACCCCTCTCGAGTGAGGGGGACAAGAAGTGTTGCTGAGTTTCCTCTGCACCCTGTTTCCCACGTCCGAGCCGGTTATACTTCCGCCTCGAGTGTGATGTTTTTTCCATTCATCCATTTCCCATTCTGGATAGCCGCTGTCTCTGCTAGAAGGCTGTAAAACGAATTTTTCAAGTATAAGTATGCCTCATCCTGAAGTAGAACTCAATATAGGAAATATAAGAATTGGAAAAGATTCAACCATAAGGGTTCAATGTGTTTCAGACAAATTCAAACTCCAACAAATGAGTCTAGCTTCTTACAGAACTGATTGGTCTGAAACTCTTTATACGATTCAGAACGACAGTAACCTGCTACGAGTAGGCCTGTTAAGACAACGTAGGTAAATTCCTGCTGTAATCTGACATGCTTCGCAGGATGTATAAATGTTTTGTAATGAGTCATTCCCGGTAGATTTTACCAGAAGTCTTGAACTCTTTGTGGTGTTTGTATGGTAAATGGTAATGCCAATGACAGGTTCTACTCCGCTTGCAGCGCCCTCTCTTACAAGGAAATCAGCAGCTTCAGCAAGCATGGCCAGGAAACCAGAGCTCAGACAATTTGTTCAGCCATTCTATTGAATAGAGTCTTTTTTAACGGTTCACTCACAGTTCATACATTATAATAAAAGTGTCAATAGAATCACGTCTTGAGGAACCCAACAGTTTTCATGCTCATTTCTCATTTATTCATAACTTACATAGATCAATTAAATATATTTGTTCTTCAATATTAACGATAATGATATTTTGAGGATTATATGAAATTACCTGATCAAAATGCGAAACAGTCGACGACAAATTGGGGGTGGGTCCCTTCATCGCAATTTGATGTTGCCTGTATCTCTGCTGAAGGGATGGACTAGGACTAGGGGGGTCGAATTGCTTGAAGTCATTCGAATGAGTACTTTTAGAGAAGTCTGATTTAAATGCTGCAAAAAATTGTATCGATTAGGATTTTTAAATTCGAAAGTTCAAAACATAACTCATGTCTTTTACTAGAAATCATCAATAATTTGTTCGGGAATATTTTGAATTGAACTTATAGAAAAATTGAACTGAGTCTTCACTTAATAAGAATAATCAAAACATTGAAACCACTTACATCCTTCATTCGGCGATTGGGGTGGCGGTGGAGGCGGCAGTGGTCTGCTCCCCATCAGACCCCGCTTCAGAGTTGACATTTTATCCTTCAGAGAAAATCCGGTGCTGTCCCTTCTAGGCATAGTTGAGGATAAAACCTAAAAAATAACCTATATTATCGCTTCAAGTTTCACAGGTTTCTTCTTAATTACCTTTAGTAAACTAGGATCTGGTGGATACATGAAAAGCTTACTACGCAGGGAGAAGGTTATTTACAAAGTATTTTTCTAAACCCATCGCCAAATGTTTCAAGAATGATAATATTTTTTGTAATATTCTTAAGAAGTTAATGCTAGGGCAGGCATTTAGGTACGATGATTGCGTTGTTAAGGTGTAGGTATGGAAACCAAAAAACAGAAAGGATTTTTATCAAATTTGTCTTTTTTGTGATAGCTTTCTTCTCTCAAGCATCTCATACTCTCGAATCTTAGGCAGCACTTTGGAATTCTATTAAGTTGAGTTTGTTATACTTAGTTATGATCTGAAAAACGTCATGTCTCAACTATGAGTCGTAATAACTTTTTGAACATTTTCGGGTTTTAATATCTTGGATAGACTGATTAAAACCTTTCCCACATTCAGTGGTTCTATATCCGAAAGTTTTTTCTTATATGTCGATCAATTCCTGGGTGGTTTTCTTTAGACCAAGTCAAATATCTGTGACCAAGTTATAGAGCTAAATATTCGTTGGTTAATTCAAACTAGGTGTCACTTTATTATTAAACATATAATGGAGTAATAAGTATATTGAATATGTGATGAAAATTGCGATAGCAGATATTTACGCATGAAATAATTCCATTTATGTACATGAAATTTGCTAGATGTGGCAAATATGAAGAATAAACATAGAATGAAAACAACCTGACGCTGGTGTAGATCTCAAATGAATGCTTACTTCACAATAAATCTTATTTTTAGTCAAAACTGTGTTGTAAATTGATTTTTCCCGTTTTTTACTGGGAAAGGGAGAAAATTTGAAGATTTCTCCATTTTCCCTCCCAACAACAAAGTTCTTCTTCTCTTTTATGAACGGCCCTGTTGTATCATAAATAGGGTAGCATATAGCTTCATTTGGAATCGATAAATGTGGGTGAGAAGGTTATGTTACAATAACGGCCATTGATGACGATTTCTTGCCCTTTCTTTCGGCTTTTGGGATCCCAAAGAACAACGTGATGGAACCACACAGCAGGAAAATAGGAGTGTGATATGAGAACATAGACTTTCACGGCCTAAACTGATGTTCCAGCTTGATTATATTTGAATGGTTTAGAAATACATCATCCCTAAGAGGTCAAAGTAGTATAAGTAAAACGTTTTCTCCTCAAACTTCGAGACCATAGATCCGATCGCAATGTTTGTAGCGGCCATTTTTATATATCACGCTAATAATTTCATTCTTTACGTACATATAAAAAATCTTATAAGGCTTTGAATTTAGAGTCAAAATCTCCTCATTAACAATTTATTTTATTTGCCCCATATTTACAATATTCTTACAACAAATATACTTTTATTGTTGAATAATTGAAATTTTTGCAACACCTACTAGCTTAGGCAACTAAACCAGCTGGTATTTACCTGATTGCGTCTGCCAGGAGTTGGGCTTGGGCATGGCGACGGTCCCATCGAACCGGCCCTGCGGTGGCGTCGAGGCGGCGGTACGGGGGCAGAGGGAGGTTCTCCTTTGGGCGGCAGAGGTGGTCGAATCGACTGCTCGAGTCGCTGAAAAAAAATATAGGGATGTTCGAATATTAGGATGTTAGAAAGAGGTGTTTATACGAGAATGTCGAAGTGTAGAGACAAATTAAATAAATAATTTTGCAGACTAGGTCAGATTCTGTGTGACACCCGATATAGTACATTGAAGTCCAATAAATTGGTTAAGGCTTTTGCGGCCGAAATTTTCAGTGTAACTGTCTTCATTCGGGTTTGAAGGCCGTCGTAGTTTGGAACTGCATCCTAATGTTTCGCTAGCACGAGTGGCTGGCTTCTTCAGGGGTTTATTTATCTTGATGATTCACCTATGACTGCATTACATGCAAATAATTACAAAAACTACAATTTGATAAAATAAAACTCACTCTTCTGGTGTGTGTTTGTCGCTTGGGATGTCTGTGGTACATGTCGTCGCAAGATAAACAAAATATCTGGGCGCATTCCTCGCAATGAACGGATGGTGCCGACGAACCACACAGCTGGCAATGTTTTCCGGTTTGATTGGAATCTGAAAACTCTTTGCATTAATCATCACCCAGTATATCTGTAGAATGGAAAAACTGAGCAAAACAGCGATAACATCTTGCCTCATCAATAACACTTACAAATAATATTAATCACTTGATGCTATAAATAGTGTGTACAATATTTTTCGTTAGTCCATGTTTGGCCTAAATAAACAAAATGGATGGTTTTCCCACTCGAATCCAAGCCACGAACGGACATTGTTTGACCTTGGGACTTAATAATAGTCATTGCAAATGACAATCTATATGGAAATTGCACATGTTGAAAATGAATTGGAACATGTATAGGTATAATAGGCACTCGTGTCATTAATATATTTTCACCTCGGTACTTGGCCGATTTTGTATAAAATATAAAGAAAAAAAGATTGGAGTGGAACACCCTTATAATTTAGAGGTATGAAAAATAGATTAAAACCTATTCCCAAACCTACCGACTATACATATAAAATTTCATGAATATCGGTCAAACAGTTTTCGATGAGGATGGCAACTAACACTGTGACACGATAATTTTGTACATTAGATACATTTGTGTAACTACAATGGAACAATTTGTTCGATGATAAACATTCAGATTGTCTGAATTCGTAGAATTTCAATGTTTCAGTTTCTCTTGGAACCATTTTGACAATTAGTCAACACTATTTTTTCAATTTACATCCTCAAGTTTTTAATATATATTCTGAATATTATCAATATTTTTCAAAATAATCTCTTTTCGAATACTTGAAAATATATAATAAGAAAAGTATATCAGAATTTTAATAATTGATTAGAATTATTTCTTAATTAGAATTTACATCTATGGTGAAGATAAGGATCACCTACTTGTTGTTTTAGCTGATGGAAGTGGTGTATTGCAATATTGTCCGAACTCTATAACTTCATAATCGGGTTCTTGTTTTGTTTTGATTTTATTGCTCGATGGCTGCATTTTTCTCGATTCCTCTTTCGGTACAGGTGGGGGTGGTATACCACTAGCTCCGGATTTATTCTATAAATAAAAATAGCGGGTTAACACCACAGATTACAGATTTCAGTGTTCTGTGTTTTGTGATTCAACACCAGTAAATCCATTTTAAATAATTCAAATGTTTTGTATACGAACACTCGGGAGTATAGACACGGCAACTCTCAAAAGATATAAGCGTGTGAATAAGTATGAGTTCTGTGGCTACGGTTCATGGCCATAATAGAATAAACATAAACTGCAATACAAAGGGTTTCCTTGAACAGGTTTCATATAATATGGAACAGTAGTTATACTATGAGCTATTGTTGAATTTTTGGTCAACATTTATAGATACTAAGAATAATGAATAGTCAATCAAGAATGTATATTTCAATTCAAACTCACAAACTATTGTATAGCATGTGATCTTTTGTTTTCAATAAACTATGTTTCAACACGAAAAAGAAATGGCAACACTGTCAACTTTTTGTTAGACACCGGAAAAAGGAAGACGAAAAATATTTCTAAAAATAGTTTAATGGAAAAGTATGTGAATTTTTATTTTTAGTTATTTATATTCATAGCTTTGTTATTATGATATGAAAACTGTAGTAATGAGAAGTACCAATACGTAGTATATACGAAAGATCTAAATTCCGAGCAGGAATCTGGTTATCTGGCGGTAAAGTTTGAAGGCAGGATATTTCTTGGCTTAGTGTTGGCGACTCTGAGACGGTATTTTTTTCATGTTGTGGTGAGGTGTTTAATATGGCGCACAAGTTGACAAAGCTTTGACAGTTTTACCATAAGAAATATCGTTAAATACTGTTATTTATTTTTCATGACGATGTTCACGTTACCCAATTTTTGTCGCGTGTGTCTGAAGTACGACAAAAATCTAATAGATTTAGGACACATAGAAAACGAACCCAGCGAAACGCTGATGAGCAAGCTACAACTCTGTGTATCAGAAGTGGTGGGTACTTTTTTGTTTTTATTCCGTTAAAAACATGTCATGATTTTTTGTTCGATTGCAGGAATGGACCGTTTTCAAACCTTTGTTATGTCATCCCTGCATAAAACGACTGAACATAGCTTACAGCTTCAAAAAACAATGTGTGCAGTCTGCTGGTGTACTGAAAAATTACGTCGAACTTGTGAAGGAATCTCAGAAGAAGGCTGAATCTCAGAACGCAGTCAAAAGTGAAAACGTAGCCCCCGCGCCTGGTGGGGCCTACATGCTCCTCCCTAACCAAAAATACGTCAAAATTCTAGTTGGTTCACAAAACCAAGTCCCCAATACCTTTCAGAATGTGTTTTTAAATTTAATTCCGGCGACTACGCTTAATTCGGTTCCTCCTCCGCCTGTTCCAACGGAAGTGAAGAGTAAAGACACTAACCAAAATGTATTTCTAAATCTAAACAATACCTTTCAAAAGTTCATACCTGTGCAGCAACCAGTTGAACCTCCTATCCAGAAGAGAGTCCCAGACCCACCGAACCCAGGAAATTTGAATCTCAATCAGCTCCTAACGGAAACCAAAACAGAAGAACTGAGCGTCGAGATTGATCCCACTGTTTTCGGCTTGGAAGAAGATGAAGAAAGCCACGAGGAGGAGGAGGAGGTAAACGATTATGACGAGGTCATCTCGTCGGCCAAAATTACACTGAAAGACTTTAAAACCAATGGAGAAAAAACTCCCAACGGCAAAGAAGACCAAAAACACTATGTTCCTATACTTCCTAAGAACCAGCATGATTTCCTCTCATCCGGTCAACACTTCCTGTTCAGCTCGACGGAAAATGCTGGTGCCTTCGTCTGCGAATCATGCCAAAAACAGTTCACGACTAAAAAACTGCTGAAGGCCCACATCAACCAGTTCCATCTCGGGAAACTTCCGTTTAAGTGCGAGTATTGCTACACGGAGTTCGCGACTAGAGCAGAGTATGACTTGTGCGTGGATGGGCATCGATCTGATAACGAGGCCTTAGATAAATCCCTAACTTTGCAGGACTTTGCTAACTCCTCTCAACAGAGCTTGAATGATTCTCAGTTATCGGAGGTGGAAGCAAACGTACAGCCTACAGAAACGGGAGAATTCGTTTGCGATGTCTGTGGCAGGCCCTTCAACAGTTCGACTGGTCTACTGAGGCACAAGGTGAGGAAACACAATCAGAAAAACAAGAAGAAATACTTCATCAAGGGTATGAAGAACGCGAAATGTGATATTTGCAATAGAGAATTCTCAACGCAATCCTACATGCAGTTGCACAAAAAGTTGCACCTCAGGGACGACATCGGCTATAAATACAAGGTTTTCGGCAAGAGCAAGTACGGGGAGCTTGACGCCGCCGATGAAAAGGAAAAGGTTGAAGAGAAAAAGGGGAAGAACGAAACTCAGGAAGATCAACTGGCAGAAAACCTCGACGTCACACCTGATATTTTCACTGAAGAAGATAGGAAATCTGACGAGGACAGTAACAGTAAGGCAGAGTTGAATAACCACGTTTTAGACAAGGATGACTCGATAAAAATGGAAATTGATGAGGAGGTCTCCAATAATTCAGAGGACAATTCTCAGAACGAAGAAAATTCGAATCCCGAACACTCCAATGCCGAAGATACAAGTGACGAGAAAGGCATAAAAGAGGACGAGAAAGATTAGGCATAGGTGAGACTCTAATTTCATGTGAAAAGATTTTCCGAGGTTCTCAATCAAACCTCGGATTAAGAATCTATTATTTCTAGGTCACTAGATAGATATTTTTAGGTGGTTCCTTTTTCTCGTGTTGTGTAAATGTAAATTTCAGACTCGAATAAGAGTGGAGTTACTCAATCATTGAGGGGAATAATACAAGAATTATAATAGTTTTTTCATTATTCATATTACAAAAAAGAGTTGGCTAATAGTTTTTGTTAAATTAGATCATAAAACAACCAAATAAGTGAGTACTATTTTGAGAGAGCTTGTGATATTTTGTGCAAATGGATCACAGGGGGCAAAAAATTCATGGACAAGTCAAATCATGAGCAAAAGAATATTATGCATCCAGCAAGGGACTTGTAAAAGCTGGTACAGGCCACAAGACTGTTAGATTGGGTGTTAAGAGAAATGCAGTCCATTAGGCTAGTGTTTTCTGGAGACTTGGGAGAAATGAACAAGTCAGACAGCGCTTATATACTTACTAGAAAAAAGTACCATTTCAATATCAGCAGGGGAAAATGTTTCTCATTTAAAGAAAAATACTTGGTGAAAATCAATAAGACCATTCATGAATGTGATTACATTCTTACAAGAGAATTTTAAGAATTTAAGCCAAGGCACGTTCAAAGTAGCATGCAAAACCATTATTCATTGAAATGAAAATATTAGTATATATGTAGCACTCATAGAAAAGTGGACAAACCGTGGAGAAGTGTTTCTGGCTGCTTAGTCTTTGTCAGTACTGTACAGCCAAGTGTAAAAGATAGTCAACACTTGGTCGTTAAAACTATTAAAGCAAACAAGCATTTTCACAGCGTGATTCTGTGAAAATAAGAATATGGTTGTATTTTTTTTCATCACGAAATTGGGTTCTACTTGAAAATATTCTATCTGTATCCAGAAATTTGTTATCCTTTCGAAGTTTTTTCTGTGGTGAGTCAAAAAAGACATCTTTTGAAACAACATAGTATATTTAAAAAATGGAAAAATTTAAAATTGGAACATTTTAATTATTGGTTTTTTTTTGTAATCTGTAACTATATAAACAGTGACAGATTTTCCTAATTTTGTTTTAATTTGTTTTTTTAGACTCTCGATGAAAGTATTTTTGTTTATTTCAATTAGATCAAGCAACTTCATACTTCCTTTTACGAAATACTGCTGAGAAGGTAATGTCAGCTCTGAAAGTTTACAAATCATCTATGAGGGCTGTTAAAAAAAAGGTGAATGTTCAAATTTTGCAGACTACGTACATTCGATTCGCGTGATGAATTATGGGTGTATGGTTATGATATCTATTTATTTATTTATTTCAACGGACAAGCCAATTTTTACAAATATCTTTTTATAAATTGTACATGTGCTTACAAACTAAAGATACATCAGATGTTTTTAATCGATTTTTTGAAGGATAATAATGATGAATTAAACAATTCCAGGTTAAGATGGTAATGATTTGCTGATTTCAATATCCTACATATTGTTTCATTCTGACCATAATTGGTTCTACAAAAAGGAATTTTAAAAATATCACTATTTCTGGTTCTTCTATCATTCACAGAGAGAGTAGTACAAAGCTCAACTATTTCTGGAGAATCAATACAGCCGTTTAATACTTTGTGGACAAACACAAGATCTGTTTCAAGTCTCCTGTGGGTTAAGGTGTTCATGTTCAATATGTTCAATATCTGTGAGTAGTTATACTCTTCTCTATTTAATCCTAACTGAAAAGCAACATATCTCAAGAATTTGTTTTGACACCCCTCTAACAACTCAACATCAACATTATCGAAACCAAAGTCCAATCGTCCCAATGGAAGAACCCAGGAGAGCCAGGACGAAAGAAAGCACGCCAACTTTGATCGAATGTCAAAGTTTTGCTATATGTTTTCTTTGATTACCTTGACACAGTGCGTCAAGAGTTCTTGCCACATGGTCGTACGCTCAATAAGGGGTATTATCTTGAAGTTATGCGCCGCTTGCTTTTTGAAAAACAATTAATGGCTTTTGCATCACGATAATGCACCTGCTCACTCTTCATTGCTTGTTCCTAATTTTTTGGCCAAAAACAACACCTTATTCTTGCCGCAGCCACCGTATTCGCCAGATTTGGCCCCTTGCGACTTTTTCCATTTCCCAAGAAAAAAGAGACCTGTGACCTCGCACACGTGTATTATATCTGAGGTGGACTACTTTGAAGAAGACAAAGTGGAAATGAATAAATATTTTTTGAGAAAAATGAAAATTCACCGTATTTTTCAACAGACCTTGTATATCATTCGGTTCATTATTCTTTAAGTGTGTATGTATAATTGACCAATGTCAATTGAAATATGTTTTGCTTTATCTGTATTGAAGAAACATTTATCAAGTTTCCCTTACATAATTTGTTACAATACTAATTTTTCAATGATCGAGATCTTCAAGATACTGCAAAAAATCCACATTTTTTATTTAAATGCTGTGAAATCAAAGATTGTATCATTTTTTTATATTTTTTTTCAAGGTAATTGAAAGTATGTTCTTGAAATTCAACAGATTCCAGCGGAGCTCTCACGCTTGTGTATGCCGGGAATGTGCTTCTTGGGATGAACTGAGCTTTCTCGAATTTGCATTTGAAAAATGCTGCCGAGACATTGTACAAAGGATATATTAGGAATGAAAAATTGTTATAGTTTATTGTCGGTTATTCACTCGATGAAAAGATGCCTTGTATTATATTAATGCATTCCCAGTTTGTATTGAATTGAATTTTCTTGATGCTGTGAATCGATATCTTAGTCTTTGATGGAGTTTCTGGACGTCCATCTTCCAGGAAAATGGTTTTCATTGCGAAAAAGTGTTGAATTTTCGAACATACGAAACTCTCGACTGGAATTCGCAGAGTTCATTGTCGATGAAGGAAGAAATCTGAAGAGTTTGGTATGTAGGGAGGGCGTGAGTAGTTCATTTTTCTCTATTAGTCGCAACAATCTTGATATTGTAATTGTTTAATGAAAATCATATTATTTGATTGCACTTATTGAGTAGACTGTAATTTAGTTTTATTATTAGCTTGCTGCATCTCTTTTACGGTTAGATTTATTTTAAATACATTAAGATTTTATATACCTTCATAGTAATAAGACAGGTTTCTACATATGTAATGTATATAATTTTTTGCTTTTTATCAATTATTGTAAATTCACTTGTGAGCAGAGGACTGTGCGTTTTGGAATCGACTGACTTCTAGCCTTTACCATATCTGCATCAGGCGGCAACGTTTTTTTTTTCCTTGAAATTTCGACCAGCACGTTGTTGCCTGATCGGAAAATCCATTTTTCCTAACATTCTGATAGCAGTATTTATTAATATAATGGTTACTGAATCTGCGTTATTTTTTTTGTCATATATCTAGATATATATGTAACTACAAGTAAACACAAACGATGATTCAATCAGACTTTTGTTTGTGCAGTGATGAAATATACATAATTTTTGAGAAATGTTTGAGTATTTATTCAGATTTTCTTATGGAACTTGCTCTATTTATTTCCAACTATGTTCACCCGCGAAAGGAATTTGTTGAATTTTATTCACCCATAAATTCCACATGTGCAATTAGTGTTTCTGCCCTGCTTGGGGATTTGTTCACGAGTATCATTTCAGCATGTTCCTGCTGCTGGATGAACGAGAAACATCTGAGAGACCAACTTCTATAAGGTATCTTGCATAAATGTATGTTGGACATGATTCAATGTCCAGAGTGGTATTAGCTAGGAAAGTAGTTGTTTTTCGCCATGCATATACTAAGACTTACGGTGTAGGTAGTTCTGGTGTTTATCAGGCGTTTGATTGAGTCAATCATAAAATTTTATTAAAAAAATTCATAAATATGGATGTAGAGGTATAACGAACACTTGGTTCGAATCGTACCTTTCAGGTCGGAGTCAAATGGTGAGGATAACGGAACTCTTGGAGAACAGGGCCACTGAATCTGGTGTACCACAGGGTTCTGTGTTAAGCCCTATTCTGTTTCTGTTATATATGATTGACATATCTATGATTAACATATCTGGTAGTTTCACTTTATTCGCGGATGATACTACAATATTTTTGGAAAGAAAAAAACTCAATGGAGCTAAATTAAATAATACCATCCGACTTGAAGAAGGTGAAGAGCTGGTGCGATGCAAATTTACTCTCTTTAAATGCATCCAAAACGAATATAATATCATTCAAATGTTCGCTTGATGACATTTCAATAGACGCTGACGTATTACAATATAAATTAAACACAAAACTTCTCGGTGTATTCATTGATAATAGGCTGAAATTTGATGAGCACCTTAAACAACTGAAGAGTAAGATCTCAGGATGTTATGCAGTTAGAGTGGTTTCAAAT
>WOGO01006512.1:0-11712 GCA_015342085.1 Leptinotarsa defecta
TTTTATAACGAATTAAAAAAGATATTCAATGATCAAAAATGAAATTTTCAATGCATACGTAAGAATTAAATTCGAAAGCATACATATTAATTGAGCAAAGCAATGAATATAAAAAATCATTACAGAAAACAATCACTACACGTTAAAATGACACGTGGTTCCAGTAGAGTCGGTTCATCATACTCATTAAACAAAAGATCGTAAAAGTTCACTAACTTTAAGAGCCAACAAACGCCTGCACCCCAATAATTAATTCTTTCCAAACTTTTACTCGCGTACCTTACATTACGACGAAAGTTCACAATTCGGCCGATTCTTTCGATGCGTGGTGCCCTTCTTCTCCCATATTCGTGTTTTATTGCGGGGAGTAAAGGGGAGGACTTTATCCTTTAGACTCGGATATGCATGTATCAAGTGTCCGCGGGGTAAGAGAGGGACGAGGGGACACCGCTCGGTCTGCTTGATCAATAAGTATCCGCGGCTAGTGGCTAGCGGTTGCTAGGGCGAGGGCGGGTTGCTAGGCAGTGTGGTCGCTAACAACCCTCGGGGGTAGCACTGTGATGGCGTCATGGCTACCGGCGCCATGTTTACCCACCTGCTTCATGTGTTAGAGTTGTTTGTTTTCAATTTCCACTTTATACATGCTCTTATGCTGATCTCGAGATAGAATCCGGGAACGTTTGGAGAAGTAGGAGGAAAACCAGCAGTGCTGTGTAAACTTGGAAACGCTAACGTTAGAAGTTGGAAAGTGGTGAATTGGATTATGAAAATTCGAAAGAAACTGTAATTTCTAGCAAGGCATTTCAATCATGCCTTTTTTAGACAAAGTTTCTCAAGATATCATAGGAAACACCCTTTTGGCATTCCACCTCACCATCATTTTACACCTGAAACATGAATAAAAAAATACTTTTCAATTAAGGAAAGGGGTTTTTTAAATTTATCACTGTTTCAAGAAATATCAGTTTACTCTCAAACAAACGAAAAAATGTTTGATCATTATAAATAATTATAGTCAGTACTCATGTAAATTTCGAGATATTTTCAAATCTTGATATCAGGTCTGATGAGTGAAACTAGTTAAATAAGTACATTTAGATTCTGATGAAATAATACGAATATACAATGTTCGGTCCTTATTTATTGGTTGATAAGATCCTCAATTTCAATAGCACAGATCGCTTCTTTCTAACACAAGTCGTACAGTGATTTCAGAGAAGCTAACCGGTGCTATAAAAATAACTTGGAGACATCAACAACAACACACTTTTCATTACCAACTATTAATAGGCTAAATTATAGTTATTCCATAGCTCATCAGGCCATATAACTTTATTTCAAAAACATTGGAATACTGACTAGTTTGAGCTTCCTCAAATTTTCTAGAACAAGACTTCCAATATTTTGATTGGATATTCACATAAAAAAGTTATATTTTCAGATGTGAATAGTTGTAATAGTTATGTAAACACATTTTCGGAATATTTTACAGTAAACAACTAGAACATTTTCCTTGTAGCTATATGACGTGGACATAAATTTCGTTTTTCCATTAACTGAACTCCCTCAATTAATCACCAATTTAGTCATTGAAATAAAAATTACAAATGGAAGGATTTTTCAGTCATTTATCATTTCTATACATTTGGAAAGATAAAGTCCCATATACCATTCTCTTCCAAATGCAGTGTTCATAGTAACGAGTATATATAACTAATATAACTCATGCCCCTCTGTCAAAAATTTGACTGGAGTATGCAAGTCATAAATAGTATGGACTTTTGAAATATTTGGTTTGAAATGGAGAATGAAGGACTGTTTTTAATGACACCACTCCTAATAAGTGTATTTTGAAGGCCATATTCTGCAGTTTCCAGATTCTTCAAAGAATCCAGAACAAATGAAGATTTGAATTTTTGTATTCTGTGTCTAATGAAAATTTTTAAAAAATGTGCAAATCTCATCTGAAATACACGTGATATTGTACTTCACCGCTGATAAATACAGTTTAACAATGAACATATTTTTCCCAAATACCTCGTTATTCTCGCAGTGTATGGAAAACTTCTTATAATTTAAAGTAGAATATCCTCGGAGCAAAGAAATAAGTTCAGAAAATGAGCAACGTAGAAATGAAAGTTGAATGTAAAAACTGATTTGGGTTGATGAAAGGGCAACCTGTTGAATATCTTCCATAATTATTAAAATGGAGAGAAGAAGACAAAGACCGGATGTAAGAAAAACAGATCGAATTACCGAAAACACTTCAGAGGATAACATTTTAATAATGAGAGTTTGCTTCCACATTCCGTTAGCGACTGCAAATTCTCCAAGGTTTATGAATGGTATGCTGAAGTATTCTGTAATTGCTTGTAGTAATCATTCAGTGTTCTTAACTCTCGCGCAAAAACTGGCATGCTGACAATTTCAACATGGGTCAAAGGTTAAACAAGTTCAGCTATCATTACCAAAAATGTTTGCAATCAATTGATGATTTTTTAGTTATCGATGAGGTTCACTTCATTCAATCAGTCATTGTGGTATGATTGCCAACAATATTTGTTGAAGCACTACCAAACTATCCTTAACTTTCACTGAGTTACAGGTATCTCTTCAAAATTGGCATGGCGGTCATGTTGTTCTTTTCAACAAACCCTGTCATTTGATAACCACATCATAAACCGTTTAATATGATGAAAATGCATGAAAAATAACTAGCCCGCAATTCTTGGCGGTTTGTTATACTGGATTTAGAGTGACGCCATTTTATTTTTCGCATTTTTCAGGACAAAAAGCAAGCACTACAGGAAAATACTTAACACGTACCGCTAAGACCGGTAAGAGCGGAGGTGTATTGAGTTGAATAAATGTACTAAGTCATTTGAACACCTTCCCTAAAAATATCTATAAAAAAGTGACAAATCTCCAATCTTTCCTCGAAAACTATCAAGGTTGCAAGTGATGTTCGTGTCTCCAATCAGGCGGATGACGTTTTTCAGGATGGAATCCAATGGCTTCAGGGTATGCTTAAGGCCGGAGGTCCATACATAAGAACAATACTCCAAAGACAGTCTGAACTGAGCTTTATAAAGCATCAAAAGTTGCTGAGGTGTGTACAGTTTTCTGGTTCGAAACAGTGTTTCAAGCTTTTGAGAAGCAGCCTTTGCAATTCCAGCGACATGATTATGCCAAGACATATTGGTGCCCATTCCAACCTCCCAACAAACTTATCGAAGCAGAAAGCGGAATTGTCTTACCTGACATTAGTATATCCGGTTCGGAGACATTTATCTTCTTGGAGAAAACCAATGCCTGGGTTTTTGTGGCATTGAATTGAACCTGGTTACTTTCACCCCAATTCAAATGGAATCCAAATGGAATGTCGAGACAAAGGTGCTATCGTCAGCAAAGCAATATATTGGATTTTTGGTTTTTTCCAATAAGTCGTTCTAGACAGTAAAAAGGGGATTGGAGACAATATGGATCCCTGTGGAACACCAGCGTTGATGGTAAACATTTTAGAGAGATATCTATCTACGGCCAATTGCAGGAAACTTTCTTTCACGACAACCAGCGACACCAGCAAACCCTCATACCACACATGGTCAAAGGTCTTAGAAATATCAAGCGGAACAGCTCTTGATTCTCCATATTTCTCGATTGCATTATTCCAAAAATGAGTGACATACAATAGAAGGTCTGCTGTTGATTGTTGTTTTCGAAAGACATATTGATGATGCTTCGAGAAGCTAAAGCCTTCCAAATATTTAAGGATAATGATGGTTTACGGCTTTCTCCATGATTTTTGATATTACTAATAGCAAAGCGACTGGTCTATAGTTATTTGGTACACACATCATGGTAGAGCATGAAAAATAACTAATTCGCCATCTCGAGTTGTCCGCCATTTCGGATTTCGAATGACGTCACTTTGCTAACCTGCTGATGGTAGAGGCAGGGCTGCAAAACGTTTTTTTTTCAATATTACATGATTATATATAGCAACAGTCAATGGTTAATTGTGTTAGTCAGTTAGACTCATGAATCTTATGTATCAGGTGCAGGTTCGAACCCTGGCCGACTCCCAATATTTTGAATTTCAGGTCGACTCAAGGATTCCATGGATGGCTTTTGTTGCTTCAATTTCAAACGTTGATGTAACCAGTACACATCATCGCCTGAATAAATGATGCTGACGATTGTCTTATAGCTGAAGTAATTAATAAATGAGTCAATTAAACACTTCGAGTGTTATGAATACCATGGTAGTATCTTCAATGTATATAGTGAAAATTGTAATAATGACAACTCACCTAGGAAATTCGTTTTCATTAATTTTCATTGATTCTTGTTATATTTTTTGCATTAATATTCGGATTCTTTCTGCTACAGTGCTCTCCTATGAAATTGAATTGAAAAATTACGTTTTTTCGAATTCAAGTATTAGATATTTAAAAATTTCCATTTTAACTGTCTAAACCCACAAATTTTCACAACTTCAATTTGTTTTCGATGGGTTCTTCTCAAAAGTTCAGCTAATTTTTCGATAACTTTAAAATTATTCAGGATATATAGGTAAACATCAAAAAAGATAGTAATTTTCCATTTCCGAAACGACTTGAATATCAAACAGTATTGTGTTAAAAAATGTTTGGAAATAGTGAATCGAGAATATATGACAATACAAAATTTTGAAATCATGCTCTACTGTAACCAGCTGTAGTAATATGAACAAAAACCCTCAAAAGTTGAAACTTCTGTGAGCTGATAAGGATCATCAGCACAGATCAGACGGTATGTAGTGAAAACCCATCGTGCTAGAGTTGGCATGCAATCATTACACTAGCGGTGATTTCATGAGTGGGGCTCCCTACCCAACCGGCTATTGATTGGTAAAAGTTACAATATTTTCATCAATGTTTTTATGGATTGAAAAAAAAGAAATGAGATAACATGAAAGCTAAAACATAAATGAATTTGCAATTCTAATAAGTACACACCAATTTTCGTATAGACTTTTTCCGAAAACATAATGTATGGAAGAATGTTCGTGCTAGAAATCACACGTAATTTTCTACTTCTGAGAGTTGTCGTTCTTACGGGGTAACAGCTGATTAACGGTAAAACAGATTTTCAACAGATGTATATAAAGAAGAAAAAACATTTTTTCATATCTTTTAAGTTGGAAAAAGTTTTTGTTTCCAGGATTTTGAGATCTTTGTTGAGCTGTAAATAGACTTTGGCTTTGAGGATTATAGAACTACCGAGTAAGTTGCAACTAGTGATCTGAGAATATTTGCTTCATTCATGTGAATCTATGTTTTGCTACTCCTCAGTTTTTTTTTCAGGTATTCATTTGGTCGAATACTGACGTTCACATAGCATTATCAAGAAATGTAGATGTAGGCTAACCGACGTTCCATGTTTCTCAAACTGTTTTTATATGCTTTCGCTTGTGTAAATCATAATGGGGGTATTTCCTGATTTGTTACATCCAATTTCTTAATTATTCATTTCTTGTAGTTGTTGATTATTTTTGATTACGAAATCACGAATTTTCGTTTGCTCTGTTGATTACCTTTCGATTTCGATGGCTTCTCTAATTTGTGGGATTGTCAGGAGTATTTGGAATACCTACTTAGTAGAATCAAAAGTGATTGTAAGTTTGTCTTGTATATAGATGGCGGTGGAAAAAGGAAGACGATTTTTGGTTAGCTCTGAAGAGATTTTTTTTGAGCTCCTTGTCTCTAACAGGTATTCCTTTATTGGTCTGATTCATATATTGTTGACTACTGTCACTGCTCGATTTCCAACAGAGACTTTCTCTTGTGGTCTGGTTGGTTGTTGCGATATTGTTGATTGTAGTTTATAGATGGTTTTTATATTTTGTGTCATCAATATTCTCACGACTTAGTTAACAACACCTTTGAGTAAAGGCACGGTTACAGTAGGTCATGTCTTGTCTTGTCTTGTGGTAGGTCTTGTATCTGTCTGGTGTATGTTCTTGTTTCTATGGAATTTTTTGTTTGTAAATAGTTTCGTAATCATTTTATCGCAGTACTTTTGTAATATCTTGCAGTCCTGCTACCCTGATTATTATCTCTGTTAGGCAACAACAGCCTTTTATTACAGCGTTTATAATGATCAGGACCCCCGCTTCGTGAGAGCTGGGAGTTGGTTCTCAGACACTTCTTTATGATAAAAATAAATTAAGTTTCATATTCTAAAAGCTGACCGTTTATTAATTTGGTGGGGAGAACTCATACAAATATCTAAATATTATATTGTGTGCCTTATGTTCCGAATGAATGTACTTTGAACCCTTCCCAACAAACTGAAAAATATTTCACGACAAAGTCATGCCTAATGGTGCTAAATGCTCGATGGTGTTTTCGTAACTAAAAAAATATGCCAACTGCGCCAAGTAATGAATAGCTTCGAGAATCGAATTATGTTACCTATGTTACACAACCGTCAACGACGTCTGCCCGCTCTCGGGTTGCATTCCCGGCGATGGCGCTTCATTGCTTAGACCGCCCCTCTACTCCCGCGCATCGTCCCCCGGTCGTTTTACAGTAGACGCGACGAGTAATGGCTTACTGCGTTGCGTCAAGTTAATCTTTCGGGATAGCTTAGTGTTGATGACAAAGTTTATCAATATTGAATACTCAAAACGACAATCGTATCCATTTTTATAAGAATTTGACAGATATTCTAAAATGTGCTTTGTAAAAAAAGTATTCAATTTAATTGTATCTGTGACTCAGTATTTTGCATATAGTGGTTATCACATAAGAGGTAGATATATGCTATCGCGGACTTTTATTTAGAACTATTTGAGATAAACGGTACATTATCTGCATGTAACTCCAACGGTACAGGTAGCGCACGCCAAGATAGCTCTCAGGGATCAAGAATATTTGTAACTTACTTGATACTTATCGTGATATTATGACCAAAATTACACAAAACCTTTGTAAATTGTAACCTATATGTTATTCTGATGTATAAGCAATATTTATGTAAAATTTCAACTTATTCCGTTCAGTCGTTTATTTCACATTTATGTTAGTATAGATAGAGACATTAGTATAGATATTTATTCTGAAAAAACTACCAGCATTTAATACGTATGGAGGTGCAGGAGGGCCACTTAGAATTGTTTGCCATAATGGGACAGTTCATATTGTTGACTATATTCGACGTTAAAACTGTCGGCAGTTTGAACGTCCAATCAATTTTAGGTTATCAATATAGATATACGAAATTTCATCAGTTTCAAAAAAATAGTGCACCAATAATTATGACTCGTCTTTCAATTTTAAATTTCATTCAACTCTAACGGAAATGATTTATGAATGCTTGTGTCCAACTGGGCCAGTCGTTCCGGCTGGTTACCTGGAAAAAGGGTTTTCGAATTTGTTTCTAATTCTTATACCTAGCATGATGGATGGCGTGTTTATATGGCGAGTGGCGAAGGGACAAAGGTCAGGGGAGGTGTGTTGGTCGTAGTAATGCCCGACGGGGCGCGACCCCAGGTCAATTGCCCGGCACGATCGCTGGCCTCCGAAAGGTTGACCGGTTTTCGTACAACTTTTTGATTGAGTTAGTTGTCCGGTCTGTCGTACTTTTGCGGTTAATGTTATTCCAATCTAGTGTCCTGTGAATAATGTCGTTACGTTGCAAAATATAAAATTGCTGACCAGTGAACCCAAATTACGTTTTCTGCATTGACTGCTTTACATTCTATTCTCCCTCGGTGATGAGATTATCCGTAGAAAATTTTTCTGTTCTAGGTATAAATATATAATATTGAGTTGTTTGATGTTCCAAAATAGTAGGAACAAATGAATAGGTTATTATAATATACATTTTCAACGAACACCACTGCTAGTGTAATATCAAGAAATCCTTCAAGATGACACTTCACAAATTTTAATAAGTATATCTATGTAATTTTTTTTTCATATTTTTAGCATGTAGGAAATAATTATTTTACCTTGGAAATATTATTTTTTTACAAGGTGTTTGTACTGACAGTTTGCAGTGAATTACACCATGCAACTGCATCATACACATTTCATTTCTGTTTAACTTTGTTTAAAATCTGTTTTTCAGTTAATCAGAAATTCTTTATCCGCCGGCATCTGTCCAGATAAAAATATAAGTACAATCAGAGTTTGTTTTTTTTTCATGAAATTCATTCTGTTTCTCAGTCAACATGGTAATTCAAGTTTTTATCTAATACTATACAGTGCGAACGTAAATTCATCTAAAAAGGTATCATTTTCAGTCCTTTTTGGAAAAAGAGACATTAGAATTGCATCACTCTTCGTCAACAGGGCGGTAACATATTTTTTTCAAATAGAAAGAGGAGTCTTGTGATAATTCGTTTGATAAACCATTCCTAAGTGGTTAGTAGTTTTATATTCGTTTTGAGGATCTACTATCAAACGATGAATATCACAATCTGAAGATTTCTTTTTCAAAACTCACCCAGCTCCTTTCAAAAAATGTTCAAAATAATCACCATTCACTCCCTGACAATATGTATTGCCTATGTTGTAAAATGTCCCCAGGGCAATTTTGTTACAAGCACCTCTTTTTGTATCCACAAGTTCAGAAAAAACTGCGGTTGTTTATCGTACACTTAAATTGCACGTCTCACTTCAAAAACATCTAGAGGCTTCATATCAGGTGTTCTTGTGAGCTCTTCCAAGAGAATACGTCTGCCTGTCTACCGATTCGTACAATCGACAAACCCTAATGAATCTAAAGAAATTAACTTTAAACGTTCAAGCCAGTCTCGATATACCTACACAGTAGGTTGAATGCACTGACGCCTATCAGAAAACTACCACTCCCCTGGCTATTACCACGAAGGGCGTTAGATTATATCCGACAGGCGTCAGTGCAGGAATCTTCACAGAAAATTTCCTGCATATGACATTGGCAATACAACTGAAAGAGTCGACCTTCAATTCTGGACGGGCACACTTGCAGACCGGTTTCGGGTCTGCACTCACATTTTTGTAAGGATTCGGGAAGAATATAGTATACGTTACACAACTAGCCTACTTTATAGCTAGAAACATATTATACTAAAGTAAGAAGATAATTTGAAAACTAAATTCATTATTGTCGGGAATGAGTGATGAAACATTATGTATGAACTCATTAAATTGTGGAAATGTAATTTTTTTGTGATATTTCACAGAATATTATCCGGTCTCATGTACATAAATTTCTCAGAAAAAAAACACTCACATCATATACCCAAAATAAGCATCAGAACTGCAACATTCTTTTTGACGCGCGTTTCATCAAACCAGTTGACATCTTGAAAAGATTAATTAGGCCTCACTGCATTTACCCAACTTATTGCAATTTGTACATGTAATTTTGGATTTTGAATGACATTCACGAATGAACATATTACATACTGAAAATTTTACTGTAGACTACTTCATCTGTTGGTTATGGAAACGCTAAACTGTTTTGTACTATGATGAGAGCTACTGTTGAATAGATCAGCGAGAGAATAATAATAATAAATAATAGTGGTTCCAATAGGAGTTTAACAGGTACCACAAAACTACTTCGAGCTGTCCTAACTAATATTAATTTCATTGGTCCACTTAGTCCACGGATTCAAAAAATCTGCGAATAAATTACTCCTATCACTGCTGGTTTTGGTAGAGGAGTTGTTGTAAATGACCTTATAGGAATGCACACAGTTATTTTCTTTTTGAATTCCATTAGTTGGGACTTCCGTTGTCTAATATCACATAAAATGATTTGAAATTCCTGAAAGAACCAATACAAATGAAGGAATTAATAAGAATGACTAAAAATGATAATTATATTAAGTAAAAAAGTCCTGGAATGAAATTACAGTGAAATAAAATACAACTAAAAAACAGAACAATTGAACAAAAAATAAAAAATAAAACAATAAGATATTCCAAGCCAAGTTACTTCACGGCGTTTAGATTGTTGGACAACATGTATGCGACTTCCTTAAATTTCCTTTTGAACCAGTGTACCTCCCTGTGTGTTATTTCAACTTTTGGCCGATGTTATTTATTTATTTATTTATTTATTATTCAAACAGGCCTACAAGGTCTTATTACATGAATAAAAAAATATTTTGAAATATAAATTTAAATAGATAAATTTATATAGCTTACATTCTAATACTTAATTTATGCTCAATTGAAGTTTATTATGAACTGTGTAACGAGTTTCTTGAAAGCGCTGAATGAAACTGTACAATCTATATCCATCAGTAAGTTGAATGTATTGGCTACTCGGAAGATGCTGTTGTATGTTGATGGGTCCAAACATGATCTGCTATTCCTGATTTGCTGGTTTTTCCCCACTGTGTGTGTTTCTTGTGCTCGGCAATGCGAACTTTCAAATGCCTCTTAGTTTCATCGATATTATATAGGATTTTCCACACTCACAGGGTATCCAGTAAATGCAACTCTTGCAATCACAGTTCGCGTCTGGTGGTCTTGTTTTCGTGAGGCTGCTACGGATGGTGTTAAGCAGGTTCTGATGTTGTACTTGGAGCCAATTCTTCTTATCCTTTCTGATAATTATCTGATATGGAGAAGCGCAAGTACTGAATGTGGCGGTTTCTCTTCACTGCGAGGCTCTTGCTGTCTTTTAGCGAAAGTCTGTTCCACCATCTCTTTGAAGTAGCCATTCCGTTGAAGAGCATTTTTGATGATGTCTAGTTCCTTCTCGAGACCTTCCTTCGTATTGCAGAGCCCGAATGCATGAATTAATAGAGTCTTGATGATTCCTCTTTTAGTCGGTTGATGATGGTTGGATTCGGGGTTCAGATACTGTCCCGTAAGAGTGGGTTTTCGATAAACAGATATTTCCCACTTAGTGTCGGTTTTTTTACCAATATGTCTAAGAATAAGATAAGATAAGATAAGATACATATTTCATTTTTTTAGGTACACATGGTATACATAAGACAGGTCAATATAAACAAAACATAAAAGCTCTAATAACAAAACTAAAACTCTGTGGAAAATGGTAAACATCACACTCGGTAGAGAACAACGAATGCATGAGAAAATCTCCCTTATATTCAACAATGAAATAACCTCAGATGATAAACAAATATCAGATATTTTTGCAGATCATTTTTCTAATTCCTTGAAAAACCAAATCGATGGCATGAACCTACCAAAAAACTCATGTACAACCACGGATTTCTCACTCTCACACTCTATGTACTTTTCGCCGATATCTCATATTGACGTTGAAAAAATCCTATACAATTTTAAAAATAAAAATTCCAAGGGTATCGATGAAATACCTATGAAACTATTGATTGAAAGTAGCTCTATAATATCTGAACATTTAGCCAACATTATAAATGCATCCATATGTGAAGGGAAATTCCCAACTGCACAAAAAATATCAAAGGTTGTTCCAGTCCACAAAAAAGGAGAGAGGACTAATGTAGGAAATTACAGAGGAATATGCGTCTTGAACTCATTCTCCAAAGTGATAGAAAAAGCCGTATATGAACAAATTATGCTTTTTCTCGATAAAAATAATATCATCTCCCCACAACAGCATGGATTTCGTAAGAATTTCTCGATCGAGACTGTCTCGGCCGAAATGATACAATATATTCATGAAAATTTAAATGATAGATTACATGTTTGTGGTATCTTTTTTGACCTC
>WOGO01006513.1:0-11712 GCA_015342085.1 Leptinotarsa defecta
TATATATATGCAAAAGTCATTCACACATTTATCTCTGTTTCTCCGTAGTGGTGAGTCCTAGGAATCTAAAAGTTGGTGTATAGGTGCTTCTTAAGTTTTATATGCGCACTAAGAAAGGATTTTCAAAGGGGCGCGTTTTCATATGAAAATTACCCTTTCATCACTGTTTCTATATTTTCGGGAGCTGAAATTTTTCATGCAGGTTCGTTTTATGTTGTAAATGTGCAATAAATAAGGATTTTTGTATATTTCGACTGGGTCGCCAGCCGCGGTGAAAAAAGCGTGTTCGTAAAATAAAGTTAACTTTTCATCACTATTTCTCCATACCGGTATATTTTTAGAGGCTGGGATTTTGTATGTAGGTTCGTTTTATATTAAAGATGTACAATAAGAAAGGATTTTTAAATATTCCAACTGGGGCGCCAGCAGCGGCGAGTATATAAAACAAAATTATCTTTTCATCACTGTACCTCCATGCCTTTGAATTTCCGGTGGGTGAATTTATATTTAGTATCAGCATTGCACCCATGCGGAGCCGGGGCAATTCGCTGGTTCATTCAATAATAGTTAACCTTCCGAAAAATGTTTAAAATTAATTGCTAAAATGAACGTGTAATGATAATAGAGGTAGAAAGGAAAAAAGCTCATTATAATAACTCTCTCTGGCGGTTTAGCATTGAACATAACATATTTGATATTTTTTTTAAAATGAAGATAACCTGAGCGAAAAAAGTCGACCAAAATAACGAAACTATACGAGTATAGATTTTAGTGAACTTGATCAGTTCAAATTTCACAAGTTCCATTTCACAAAATTTGAGTTAGTCTTTATAGTGACTTAACATTTTGAGTCAAATTGCGCCGGCAAGTAATTTTGAAAAAAGGGTTGATTTTTTACGAATATCCCATTAAGTACTGCAGATATTCAAGGAAGAAGTTCGAAGTGCAGAAAATTCACCTCTGAAACTATAGGACCAATATTTATAGTTTAAATTTAACATTAAAAGTACAAGTAAAAACGGATGGTTCGGCTCATACACGCTGCAGCGGATATGTACACCTCAACAAAGAATATTATTTAAAATCACTGAATATGAATATTGAGAGATCAAAATATTACGTAGTTGGTATATCTGTATCTGTAGAGTAGGAAGGGTGAGTGTAGACTCACAGCACTTAGGCCACGTTGTACATCCTCCCGAGGAGTTGTCCTCCTGGGTCATGGTCCATCTGGTCCTTTCCAGGAAGGTGAACAGGTCACTAGGATACATCTCCTTTATATTGGCAGGTGTAGGCCAAAACTCAACAAACATACATTCTCTTTGGCAACCTTGAGGTGTCTCACGGTGGCCTCCGCGAAGGTTTTGAAAGGTTCAGCAATATTACTGCCATTGTGCGGCTTCTTCAACCTTCTTGGGGTTCCCTCCGTGTGATGCACAAGTGAGGGATCTTTCCTGCAGGGAAAGCCGGTTCCTTGCCTTTATTCAAGGCGGAGCTCTTGGCACCCGCCGCAGGAAGTGCCCTTGCTGTTGGAGGTGATCTGCTATGTCCAGCCTCATTCCAAGCGGTAGATTGGGGCCAGCCATCGCTTTAGATTGAGATGAGCACTTCTGTCCAGCCTCGGAAATTGTTTTTGTTTTTGTGTTGTTTCATTCATGTGTATTCCCACGAGTAGCAAAGGGAAGAGTTGGTCACCTCTGGTAGAGCCGCGCATTACCAGAGGTAGGCTGATTACATTGAGGTTTCGCCCAGTTTCCCAAGGGGATCGTTTGTGACCGCATATCACCCTGCGGTCATTCCTTACACCTTAGCTTGGGTAGGCTGGTCCACGGTGGCATGTTTTGCAAAGGCTTTTAGGGGATTTTAATTCCCCTCACCTCACTTATTTCTGCCACTGACCAGGAGTCCTGCGACTCCGTCCGTGACCACATTAGCTTCTCGGACAGGGCCTCCAGTCTCCTGGCCGTTCCCCTATTCGCCACCTGGGGACGCGCCCGATAGGTAGCCCAACCCATGGGTACTTGGTATATAGTAAAAAAAAGTTTATCGCAATGTAACTGTTGATTTTTTTGTTAATTGATTCATTTTCATGTTGAAGGTTCACATGAAAACCTTGATAATTTTTAGTAATGAAGATTTCACTGAAAAACATTTGAGAATTCGAATTATTTACTTCATGATGAAAAATCAAAGGCAATAATGGATGAAAAACAAATAAAGTATAAGATTTTTTGAAATTTCGGTTCATTTGCTTTCTTATTGATATAAGCTCTTTAAAAAATGTTATGGTGACGTAACTTGGTTTGAAATCTTTTAATTTCCATTTTTATTTTCATTTTTCATTTTTGTTAATAATATTTTTTAATTTTCAGCTTTTATTAATATTTCAATTTTTAATTTTCTGGTTGTAGCTTGTATGTTATTTCCTTGTAATTTCAGTTTTCGTTTCAATAAAATTGTTATTGTCGGTTGATTTTTTATTTTTTTCAGGGATTTCAAATCAATTTATATTATATTAGAAAATGGAAGTCCGAACTGATGAAATAGGGTAATTAATTTCTTAACAACAGCAAAAAACCATCAAACCACTTTAAAAATGTGAAATTAAACATTCAAGGATTAATTCAATATTATATTACAAGTGTTGAGGAAAAGTAGCTGCGAGGGAAAATTTATACTAACGAAATTACATTGTTGAAAGTGTTTGACCAAGTATATTTTCAGTACAAGCACTTCAAACGAACTTAAGAACATTAAGACAATTCATTAAAAATTGAAATTTTTATCAGCTATACACCCCTCTTTAAACCGAAACTAATATGGTCAAACATTTGTAAGGGTGTGTTTCGAATATTTTATAAATTATAAACTACCCCTCACGTGTAATGGGTCGCTTAAAACTTTGAGCATTTGAGCACTGCGACTTAAAATGTCGGGAGAGGCCAACCTAATTGTCGGTTAACTTAATTCAAGATTTATACATCGGACTCCAAAAAATGGGAATCACACTTATCAAAACAAAATGACGAAGTCATTTTATTATCTCGATTGAAGACATACTGGAAGGAATATTGAGTTCGTGCTATTAAATACGAAACGTGCCTTTTCCAAAGAGACGGAATAAGTGTAAAGATTAATAAAAGCTGTTCAAACAAAAGTGGACAATAGCCAAAATAAGCAGAGTTTATTGGATACGAATGCTAAGCGTATGCTCATAAAAATTCAGTTCGCTCTGGAATATAGACTAGTTTCTCTGGTAAATCTCTATTTTATTGAATCGGACATGTCTCCAATGTACGATGAAAACCGTCATTCAATATGAAATACTTATCGGAAAATGTGCATACTGAAATATACAGACTGGGTCAAGCATGTCTATTGAATAGCTGTTGATGTTCGTATTCAGAATATCGTGAAATAATTTTCAGCTTTGATTATTTAATGTGTGAGCTATAATGAAATGCTCTTCATATTTCAAAAATTGCTATTATCAATCATCAAAAATTGTAGTTCGAACAGAGCAGCCTTTATATTCAATATGACATTGAATAGATATCTAAAAAAATCGAAAGTTCAATAATTGAAATGAAAATATTCAAATTGAGGTTGGTTTCAAACCAGTAGGTTTCGCTGGCTTTAACGTTAAGCTGCTAGAACAAAATCGAAATCATTTACTTTTGGAAATTTCAATCATGTAATAATTATTTCATTATACGATACTGAAAAAACTTTTGCTTCTTCATTGAAATAAATATTTGGGTGGCTACCTCAACACACTTAGTATAGGCGAAAATTACTTTTTGGGATAATTTCTTGAGAGTGGGAGAGACAGAAATATATTGAAAATTTTCCCTCGTCGTTGTCTTTCTATGAGTTAATCAGGGGATCCAATCGAAATCCTTCACCTTTTATAAAATTTGAACTTGCAATAATTTTAGGTTCATTTTAGGCTCCTTCATTACGCTATTGTTGTTCTTCGTTTGAGTTGAATATTTGAGAGATTATCTCAGACACACACAGCAGATATCTAAAAGAGTCAAAAGTTCAATAATTGAAATGAAAATATTCAAATTGAGGTTGGTTTCAAACCAGTGGGTTCTGCTAGCTTTAACGTTAAGCTGCTAGAACAAAATCGAAATCATTTACTTTTGGAAATTTCAATCATGTAATAATTGTTTCATTACACGATACTGAAAAAACTTTTGCTTCTTCATTGAAACAAATATTTGGGTGGCTACCTCAACACACTTAGTAGAGGCGAAAATTATTTTTTGGAATAATTTCTTGAGAGTGGGAGAGACAGAAATATATTGAAAATTTTCCCTCATCGTCGCCTTTCTATGAGTTAATCAGTGGATCCAATCGAAATCCTTCACCTTTTGTAAAATTTGAACTTGCAATAATTTTAGGTTCATTTTAGGCTCCTTCATTACGCTATTGTTACTCTTCGTTTGAGTTGAATATTTGAGAGATTATCTCAGACACACACAGCAGATAGGAGAAAAATTGTTTGAAAGTAATCTTCAAATGTCGGAGAAATTAAAAGATTTTTAGTTTTGAACTATATTTATTTTTCATTTTTCAGTTTCATATGCTAAAAAATGTGTTTTTTAGTCTTTATAAACTATATTTATTTCATCTAAATTTTGGGATCAATCAGCCGTATATTGATTAGAAAAATGATCATTGATATTTTCGTACAGCGCCATCTGCCCGCAAACAGATCAAGCAATAATGTCGATATATCAAGGAGGTTACGTACAGCGTCATCTGCCCGCGAATATATCGAGCAATAATGTCGATTATATCAAGGAGTTTACGTACAGCGTCATCTGCCCGAGAATAGATCAAGCAATAATGTCGGTAATTCTGTCAAATACAGATCCCGAGCTTAAGAGTTACAAACATACTTACATACATACATACATTCAGATGAGGCTAATATAAAGCGTTTAAAAATGAACCTAAAAATATTGTAAGTTCAAATTTTCCAAAAAGCGAAAAATTTCGATTTGGTTCTGCCAGCTTAAAGGTATAGCCAGCAGAACCCACAATTAAAAAAAACAACGCATCGAAAGTCGGCGATGGGAGTCAAAGGAGCCTAAAATGAACCAAAAATTCTCAATATATTTCTTGCTCATCCATGATTGAAGAATATTTCCAGATTTTATGACGTGTCTGAGATAATTAGAGAATCCGCGAAGAGAGGCAATAGGAGCCCATATGAGCTTGAAATTAGGACGTAGGCTGATTCAAGGAAATGTTGTTTTTGAAGAGCATAAAATTGTGGGATACCTAGAGTATAGAATTAGCCTAAAATTATGGCCTGAAAAGTGTGGTTCTAAAACTGTCAATATATTTTTAATTCTCCTACACTTGAATGTTTACAAAAAATATTTCCCTTCTATCATTTGTGGCTGAACTAGTCACCCAAATATTCATTTCAAACAAGAACAAAAAAATTGTTTGTGCTAATGAGATTACTTTGAAATTGATTGCTTTCTTCCTTTCTTTCTTCCTTTTTTTGGAAGATTCCCACATTTTATTGTATGAAGATAAAGAAACTGAAACCTTTCTTCTCCAAAAATTTATATCTCTCAGAAATAATTTAAATAAGATTTATATGGCTGGGATTAAATCAAATACAAGAATGAGTGTCATTACTCACTGTCATCGATGACATGAGTATTCAACTCATTCTTGACATAACGTCGTAATTTTATGAACCGCTTCATCTGAAAAGTTATCCAAATTTCTGCTGAAGAGACCCCCGAGGGTCGACTAAACGCAAGATTTATCGAAAACATCGCCACTGTCTGTGAAAGTATGCAGGAGAATTCGAGGCAGTCGATTTCGTGTCGCTCACGTGTCGCAGACCACAACTTGGCTAATTTTGAATCATGACTTAAGGAACTGAAGGTAAACGACCATAAACAAAAACGTGTGTTTGGCGAATGGGCTCTGAAGTAGTAGGCAACTGACCCTAATTTTCATAGAAAAATCATCTTTAGCGATGAATGGGTACGTGAGTGAACAAATAAATTTTACGAATTTGGAACAATACCAATCCCCATGAGATCCGAAAGCGTCCAAAGAACTCCAAAAAGTCACTGTTTGGTTATCATTGTCAACGGCGAGCTCTATAAGTCGGTGATTACCAACTTTTTTTTGGTCTGAATGGGATGATTTGGTCACCAACGACTTGTGGTTTCAACAGGAAGGCGCTACGTGCCTCATTGGATATTCTGCACGAGCGATTTGAGGGCATGGTCACATCTCACGTAGAAGTGATGTAAACTAGCCACCTAGATCATACGATTTGACCCTTTTAGACTTTTCGTATGGGGTTTGCTTGAGTCGCAAGTCATTTCAGAAACTTTCTGCAATTATAAAAATCAAATAGTTAATTACGATCATCTATTTAAAAAAATTATATTTCCAAATTTTCCATCCAGTTTATTTTTATTTTTTGTTTCAGATTGTGAATAATTGCCGTCTAGTCTATATCTATGTCAAAAAACCCATAAAACGCATTCTCCTGGAAATTATTGCGTTTTGCGCAAATTTGCGCCATGTTACGCACTGTAATACGTACATTCGATTTCTTTATATTTTTTTTGAAAGTTCGTGAAGGAAAAAGCCAGAATTAATTTGTTCTGTACATCGATATAAGGAAAGAAGAATTATGAATTTCTCCTGGTTAGCGATGTATGTATTAAGTAGCAACGCCGCCATATGAATATTTTATTCATTTTTCCATTTTTTGACAGGTCAAAAATTGCAATTATTAAATTTTCATTTTTTTACTGAGCAAACTTCGTCTATTGTTTCTAACTACCACAAGAAAATTTAATGTTATATCAAATGGTCCAAGAGAACTGAAATAGGTTGTCAATTGTTCTCAATGGAAATATCGAATCCAATGAACTTACCTTCGTTCTAGATTACAAATTTCATACCCCATACACAACCGAATGTATGATGATGTCATTGTCACACTGTATATTATATTTTATGTAAATATGTTTCTGATGGAATTCGAATATTGAAAGCAGCATACGGAATGTGATTCAAAAAATCTAACTTTTATTCGTCACATACTTACCTCTGATTGAAACGTTTTTTGATAACTTTACTTTTTCACTCAAAAGTATAATGTATACTCGATATGACAGTGAACAGGTGAATAAGTAAAACTACTAACTTTTTTTCTAACTCACTATAGAATTTCAGTGGGAAATGATTTTGGCACAGAAAGTTTTGAAAAGAAAAGTATTTTTAAATAATGTTTGCCGAATATCCCATTTAGTTAAAATATATGGGAAAATTTTACTTTATGGGATACTCACGGATTTTCACGTTTTTTTTTGTAATGATACTACGTGATGGTAGGAATTTATAACACTTTTTATTTTTTGTCGGACTCAATTAGTTTTCGAGATATAACCTTTCAAAATTTGTATGATATCATATTTTACTTTTTTTTTAAGCAATAAACGATTGCAATTCACATATTTTTTATTCAACATATCTTTTTCCATATAATCGCACTTTTTTATATCGCTTTTCATTCACTTACTGCCAAGTTTCTTGAAATTAGATTGAAATTCCATAATTTTTCACACGCTAACTGAACCTAACCTAACGCAACCTAACCTAACTCAGTCTAACCTTATTTTGAAAAACTATGTATCCTCAACATCTAACCTGACCTCCAAATTCTAAAAGTAACGAATTTTCGAATATTTACTTTTGTAAAAACTATCTTTCCTCAACATCTAACCTGACCTCTGAATTCTAAAAGGAACGTATTGTCGAATAGTGAAACTTAATGCAATTTAGTGTCTTTAGTACACCTGACAAATTATGGAATTGCATTCTAATTTCAGGAAACTCAGCAATTTTTGTTCGAAAATGGATAGAAAAACGTGCGATGATATGGAAAAAATTCTGTTAAATAAAAAAAATATGTGAATTGCAATCGTTTATTGCTTCATAAAAAAGAAATGAAAATATGACGTCATACAAACTTTGACAGGCTACATTTCGAAAACTACTTGAGTCTGACAAACAATAATAAGTGTTCTGAATTCCTACCATCATGTAGTATCATCCCAGAAAAAATCGTGAAAACCCGTGAGTATCCCATAAAGTACAATTTAGTCAAATATATATCCAATACACCAAAAAAAATGAATTGATATATTTCTATAGATATTTACTATATATATCTTCTAAATAAAAATAACCTCGCCCAATGCGTGTAAACATAGAAAACATATTCTTTAAAATGACAAGAAACAATGTAAATTCATTCGTATCTGAAAAAAATCATAAACTCCAGGTTACTAAAATTTTGAAATAAAAGAGCGGCTATGTTTTTGAACATCTACCATCTGATTTCCGTTATTTTAAAACAAATATACAATCTTTGAACTATCAGAGCCATAAGTGAGGTTATACAAGTCAAGTGTGCTGAGGTATTCCGACAACAAAGTTGACTCACCTGTAACAAACGCGATGAAAAAGCAACATAACCGCCAGCTCTCGTACCTGCCCATCATAGCAAAAGTCACAAAAACCACGGCAGACAGCGAATTTCACTTTTTCTACTTATTTTTATTTGGGATAAACTTTGAAAAGTTCACGAAACTCTCAGCCAAAACAGCGACTTACTTGCCAAACAATCGCCCACAAAACAAACGAACGACTGGAAGTGAAGTTGCGCCGCCGAGTCGCAGTCAGTTCCCTTCAAAATATCCGAGACAACCTGTTCGGCGACTTTCGACCGCTTCCGGCAACTGGATGTGTGCGAAATGCATTGTTTACTTTTAATTTTTTGTCATCAGTGGTTGTATGAGTAGAGGGGGGTCTGTTCGTAATAAATTGTTATCTATCCATAGTTCTATATTACTGATTCTGATGATTGCGTTTTAGGAAGCTGTGAACAAAAGTCAATGAGCCTTTATTTGTGCCTTAGGAGGATTAATATTAGGTAGATATACAAGGTGGGGCACCACCATACTACACAGTCCCTGTAAAACACACTATCAACGTTTTCGGGAATTTCTCCATTTCATTTTATTTATGTTTATTGATAAAGGCTGCAAAAGGAAATTATTTTGGAGTCTACAGGGTGGCTCAAAAAAGTGTGACATTTCAAAGTTGTGTTGTATTTCGTTAACTTTTGAATAGGTCAGGTTAATTTAAATAAATGGTAACGTAACATGCTCTGGAGGTGCGATAGGGAAAGTTAGATCAAATGTGAATATGTCAAAATGTGTAGCCTTGAATACTATCGTTGAGGTGTTTTTTTATTTTTCCTGCAAATCATTGTTTCAAAAGTTATTCTGGGTGGCTCGTTTTCAACTCAAATCATTTGTAGCTCTCCAACCATAAACTTCAGACCATATGTTCAAAACTTTGTTGAAATCTGCTCATCATGAAACATCTGATAATGCGAAACAATATAGGGTGGTCCAATTAAAAAAAATTGGTGACATACTCTGGGGGTGCGATAGGGGAAGAAACAGCAAATGTGAATATGTGAAAATATGTACCCCTGTATACTATTGTTGACATGTTTTTTATTTTTCCTGAAAAGTATTGTACCAAAAGTTATTCAGGTTGGTTCATTTCAAGTGGAATGCACTGCATGAGTAAAACAATATTTGGGTATGCAGTAGGCCAAAACAGTGTACTCTTATAACACAGATTCCAAGCTCACAATCTTCATTACCATCATCAGGGATCCTAAAATATGAACAAGGAAACAGATCTGGAAAAGAATTGGTACGGATCTTTAATGAATAGAATAATAATATAAAAATTGCAAGCAAAACAGTTCTTTCTATAAATTAAATTTTCACTTGAGTAAAAGAAAAAAACTCCGATACATTTTCAATCAAATATAGTATATTTTATCTATACCACATTCACATTGTTACAAAATATATATTGGTCAAACTTCACGCTTATTGATAGACCGTATAATTTCTCACTAAAGTGACTGCAGATTAGCATCACAAAGGTACGCTTTAAGCGAATATGTTAACGTTTCAGGACATAGTATGAATTTTCAAGAAACTACAATTTTATCAAAAGACAAAATACAACAAAGAGGCTTTTTCTTGAGATGTCTTTTATTTCTCAATCAGAAATTGTTCAAATAAAAAACATTTCTAAATCATCTAAGTGAAGTATATTTCTTCCTTTTATCAATAGATAAGAATTTTCAAAGTTTCAAAAATTCAATAACAAATCTGACCACTTCATTATATATACTCTCTATTTAATTTCTTTCATATTTCAAAAAAAAAACATAAAATTGTATTATGAAACAAAATTGGCAATCCTGGTTAGGATGAAAGTTGGCATCACGGTTTGCAAGCTCAGAAAGTGTTTTCAAATGTCATGTCGTTGCTGTCACTATGCGTCCTCAAATAAAAAAAACACACTTGTTGAACATACAAACCAGACATTTTACCAAAAATTTACGAAAGTTATTTATAAATATAATAACAGTTTTATCCTTTTCTGACTCTTCATGAAAATTTTAGCTATTGGACTCTTGTTACATTCAAACTACTTATGTACTACTACATTTCAGTGGACAGTAAATATGTTCGATGAAGTGAAGTATAACAACTGTCAATTAACTGTTACCAAGTTTCAAAGCTATCTTGATTCAGATAATTCATTTAAATGCGAACTACTATTTGGCATATCCAGTATCTGAAGACTATTTAGGTTAGATATAGGGCGTAATAGATTTTTTCGGGCCCCCCACTAATTATTTTTTAACACCTGATGTAACATAATCAAACAGTTTCGTCATATAGATAAGGGTTGCATAAAATGGTGTCTTTACTGTTTTAATCATGTTTTGATTATGAAATTACACCACAAACATACGCCACCTTCAAATAAGCAGAGAATAACAGCAGCGGCTAGCAGGTAGCTTCACGGCTGTGATTGGCTCTCTAATATAACAAAAACGCCCTTTTGTATTTGTATTATTTTGGGAATAGGATTTTATTGCTCTATTGACAACTTTCTCTTCGTCTACATTCATCCCACAGTGTTTTTAGTTATTAGTAGGAGATTTGAGCCGGTTCTAAGCCTCCCCCCACCACTATGACGTAATAATTGCTTTTTTATTGGTTGTTGTTTGGTGAAGTCAAGGTGATGTGACCTTGAAGGGTGTGGTGTATGGATCGTTCAGAAATTTTTTCCCGGTTCTAATCCTCCCCCCACCAATATGGCGTGTTATTTGCTTTTTTTTGTTGTGCAGTGAAGTCAAGGCGTTGTGACCTTGAAGTGTCTGGTGTATGGATCGTTCAGATTTTTTTTTTCATATGAGATTTTGTGTGTGTATGTGTGTGTGTGTGTGTGTGTGTAAGAGAATGCACGGTACAGGGTTCCATCATGTGCTTGTTTGTCTATGTACAAACATACGTCTGCATACTTCGAAGATCCTCCAAGTAATGAATGCTCCATCGGTGTGAGGGCACCAAGTTAGTAGTGGAGTGACGTCACAGCAATAACCGTTCAACGGCTAGAGAGCGACATGTTCACTCCACGACGTGTGGCAGAGTAATGCGTATTCATCGGTCTGCTCTCACCTCCCTCGATGTAGTGAAGGATGTGCAACTGTTATCGCATCAAATTGGGAGATGGGCTTGGCTGTGACGTCAGGCATCTCTAGTGGAT
>WOGO01006514.1:0-11712 GCA_015342085.1 Leptinotarsa defecta
ATAAGTTGGACATATTATTTTTCGTTAAATATTGACTACCAAAACAGATGGGTTTTCGTAGAAAAAGGGAACCTTTATCAGCTTTTATTAATAACTTTAGGTCAACAAGAGCGAAGCCAATCAAAGGAAAAGTCGTTAAAATTAACTTCTTGATGTTTTAAAAATCTGATATTTTAGAACATTCAACCTCATCATTATCATGACGTTAATGGTCAAAAATATATCAATCAGTCTGTGTACCCCATTTAGAATAACTGTCAATAAGTATTTAAAAGTATAATAAATATAGATAAGTATTTTATGATTTTATGAGTTCAAAGTTTTAACGACATGATAAAATTAAGGCATCCATTTGGGATAGTCTACATACCTCTTATTCGAGACAGAGAAAATATCAAAATATATATCAGTAGCAGGCTCACGACATAAGAAATATCGGAGACCAGTCGGGAATTCTTGCGGACTTATTCGCTGGACATGTAGAGGACGTTAAGAGTACCAGTCTTGGAAACAATTTCAGACTTTCTGATTGGTGGCAATTTTTATGAGATTATTTGAATTACATCCCCTAACAGAGTTAAGGTGGAAATTTGTTTGGGAGAATTAAGTCGGTCGTGCGCGGACCCTAGGGTCGTTTGGGGGGAGGGGCCCTCAATCAGGACAGTTGGCCCTTTTGGAGGGTTGCTGAGAAAGCTATTGTAGGGACTGAGGTGCTAAGTGTTTCAAGACACTGGGTCGAGAGGGATTCCAGTTGTGAGAACTGTCGCGTTTTATTTGGCTAGCTGACTTGAGGTAAAAAGTCAGGAGCGTACGAACTCAGAAGTAGGTCGGTTAGGCTTCCTACAAAGTTCTGAGTGAATTCTGGAGGTACTGAAATACGAGGTAGTTCAGGGCTCCGGGATTGATAAATACTCGCGGTTCAGTTGAATTGAGGTGAAGGAAGTCGTGCGCGGAGAATTGTCTAGTTCAGTTGAATTTCCTACAAAGTTTAGAAACTCTTGAAGAAGCTTTGAGTGAGTTGAAATATTGAGATATTTCAAGTCACCGTTTCGAGAAGTGATATTGGTATTTGGGAGTTTGTCGCGTTTATTTGGCTAGCTGAATTGGAGTAAAAGTCAGGAGCGTATGAACTCAGAAGTAGGTCAGTCGGACTTCCTACAGAGTTTGTGAAATTATTGAGAGAATTCGCGAAGTGATTGGGTTTTGAGTATTATTCACGGTCTGATTCAATTAGTTGATTTAGAGAAAATTTTCGAGTTCCTGGTGAGAGTTTGGGACATTTTTTGGATAAAGAGTGGCTTTTGTTGAAGACTTCAGGAGATTCCATCTACATCAATTTTGATATATATTGTATATGTTATTGCATGCATATGTGTTTTATATTTTCGAATGGGCACCTAGGGTATTGTTGAAAAGTTATAATATGCTACGAATCGGGCTCCCTTTTTCATTATTAGGTTATTATTAGGTCATAGCATTTTTCTATGTTATACAGGGAGAAGCGATTAAGTGGGTCTCTTTATAGTTTCTCAGAGTTGTATTTCTTGTTGTTTTTATAGCAGAACTAGTAGAATTTAGGTAAGGCATACCTATGTCCTCAGTGATGTTATTTCAATTTTCAGAGTAATAACCCTGTCATTTTGTTTTAGTGGTTTATTTATATTTTTCACCTGGTTATAATTAAATATGTCTTTTTTTTTCATATTGCACACAGTTTAAATAATGTTCAGTGAAACATATAGAAGAATAGTTTCAATATTATTTTGTGTAGGTTAAACTCCAGTATTAATTTTTGTTAATTTTATTTTATCAATTGTTAATCCGATTATTCCGCCGACTTTATTCATCTATAAAGTTGGTTTGTGAACTCTGCTAATATTATTTCATTCCCTCAAACCCCTAAAAGACCGCATTAAAGCCGTGGCCGAATTCAGTCTCTGAGGATATAATTGGTGGCATAACCAAGCCATTGCTCTACGAAGATAGAAAGGTAAAAAGTTCAACTGTTGACCAAGTCGCCCACTAATTCTCAATCCGTATGATCAAGACGGATTTCAAACTTTTTCTGATCTGGCGGCAGCAACTCTCGCGCTACCAAACTAAATTAAAAAATAAATACTGTCGGCTGAACGATCCCATATACAGGGGGGTGTATTTTTCTGGGGCGAGTATAACTGAGATAATTATTATATATCATTAGTACTATATAGGGATCGCCAATAGCAGTCATTTATTACATTTATTTTATTTCACCATAAGTATTCGTAGATTATTCAGTCAGAAAATGTTTTTTATATTTATAGATGAAGGCATTGCCAAGTAAATTAGAAACTAACAAACAATTTTCTATTGAAGATACCTTCGATTCAAAATTCTGAATAATGAATTGTCAAAATAAGCCTTGATAATATTGGTAGAAACCTTCGTCAGTAGCAAATATATATCTACAATAATGGAAGAGATAAATCTTTCTAAAACATTATAAGTGTAGGTAGTGTTGTTCTTACCAGAAAACTGTTTCAGAGATATTACATTCATCAACATTTTATATTTGACTCCATTAAAATGAGATCTATTAAATAATTCTCTTCAAATAAAGTCTTTATGCATGAAAAATTGTTCGACATAGTTATTTCTGATTTCGAAAACAAAATAGAAAGCCGAGAAATTTCAGTCAAACTGAACAGACGAAATTATTCTACATATGAAGCAACACGATTTATCTACATTCCACCATAATAAACTTGGACTGGAATCTTCATACGTTTCTTTGAAATATCGACGATTAGATAGATAATAAAATAATCAGTGAGATATTACAAAGGTAAGTTGCCAAATCTGATAAGATAGGTAAGTCAATCATTCACTCGATTATTAGAACTCTCAGTACATATTCTCCCCTTTAATTTCATTGATTCGATAAGTGTTGGCTCACAATGATTGAGTATCAAAAATAAGTGCTGTGTACTAAGGAAAAAAATGAAACCTGTCTATCTTTATATAGTTATGGTCTGGTCAACCACAAGCGTTTTTGGTAAGTTGGTCCTATGTCATTTTCTAGATTGGTACATTCAGAATCAGAGTCCCCTATAGATAGATACATATATGATATATTTTCTGAGTTAGTTCGAGTAATTTATGAATTGGTTCATATTAGACAAAGAGAGACGGGAATATAGAGAAAAAAAAAGAAATTATAGTTGTAGAAAAATTAATGTGAAGTGAATTTTGAATCAACAATGAATTTTTTAATTGAAATGATCATCATTATCATTGATTGAATAGGAAAGTATTCCTTTGGCGGGGCGTTAGCCGGTTGGGTTGGCATGAGTGATTTGTTCCACTCATTTAATCAACCGCTAGGTGAAACGTTGGTTCGAGCTTGGAGGCCAGATGATTGATTGAGGGTCGTCATTCGTAGGGGGAGGGCGACAGTTGTTCAATGGAAAAACATATTTAAAAGGTCAGAAGTATGCTAAAAAGAGAAAAATGAGATGCAGCTGAAGTTAATTTTAATAGCTCAAGAAACCGAACGTGGGACATCAGGAACCCGAATTCTCAGAGCGGAGAGAAATCTTCATTTCAGTTACTCACCAGTACACATCAATCTTCCAGGCTGACGTGCAATCTAGAAATGTGACAGGGACATTGATTTGAGGCTCTATGAAATTATTGTATCAATATTTCTACAGACCGCAGCAGGCTGCACTTGGGGCATCGATGAACCGAAAGTGACATCTACATTGGTCTGGAAATGTCCTGAAGAACTGAGGAAGTTGGCAAACGGGAAAAAATTAACTCTATTTTGGGTGCCATGACATACAGGTATCAAAGGCAACTAAAAAACTGATGAGTGCGTCAGACACGGATCACCAACTCCATATAAAGATATAATGTCAACAGAAACCAGCATATAAAAGCTGAAGAAACACGAGCACTCAAAAACAAACAGAGTTGATTAAACCAACTTCCTAAATACTGAGTTGCAATTTCAATATTGAGTATCTTTGAATGAAAACTTCAAGCCCATATTACTCAATCAATAGACCAATAAGATTTTATTGATTCAATGTTCACATATTCTCAAACTCAGGTAAAATCTCGAATAAATAAAACTGTATACAAGATGGACCCATATATCCGCAGAGACTACAAAAATGAACCCTTCGAGATCCAACTGAACTGAAATTAAAAGAATTCGATGGATTAATGTGTATTCACCTGAATATACGTAGTGTAGCAAAAAGCTTTGATACATTTCTGATATTTTTGAATCAGTTCGAAAAATAACAGATCTTATTATATTGTCCGAAACCTACAGAATAGATGACCTCACTAGAAACTCTCGATCACGATTGTCTATCAAAAAATATTGGAGAAGTACTAAAAGGGGATCTAATGATCAAAAAACAAAACATTTCTGTTACTGCTATATACATGCCCCCAGCATATGCCCCAAACAATTTAATGACAACCTTTCAAGGTGTATCAAATGCTATAGCTATCCACTTCAAATACTACACTGACCATTTTCTTAGGAATATTTGCTACCTCAAATCCATTTCTCACAAAACTGGACTGGACACAATACTATTCATTATTCTATTGGGTATGGACATTTTGTCTATGAAAGTAATAGCAGAATATTTGTGTTGAGATATAAATAGTGATTATGAAATCGAGGGCTTCAGACTGAATTAGTTGATTTGTAGGTCAAACTAATATAAGCAGCACCAACGTAACAAGTGACTATCCTGAGTTGAAAGAAGATTGGGAGTATTGTTTGGAGTTCACATGGTTTGGTCCAGATTACGACAATATCACCCACAGATACAATGGGACATGTGATGATTACTTGGAAGAGAAAAGGGCCAAAGGGATACCTTGTACACCACCAATTGTCATCTCTTGTGAGTCTTTTTTTATTAGTTTCTATATAAATCTAACAAAATAATACACCTTTATGATATGTTGAACCTGTTATGAACCTTTCGTAAGTTGAAATTTATCTATACCTGATTGTTATTTCTATAGATGATGGTTCGAAACCTAATATGGATTATCTCTGGGAGAATCACAAAACTAGCATTTTATGCAGAAGAACTACAAACCAGCGATGTGTGAAGTATACCTATTCCTTCAATAATCGAGGTAAGGTTCATTAGATGGGATTAATTTCAGAACTAAGCTCTGTAGAAAATCTCTATACTTTGTTTTTTCCACACACACTTGTGATAAGAGTGTGTGTGAAGTAAATCTCATAGATCATGATATATGATGATATAATCTGTTCCCAAAGAGAGGTTCCTGTCGAATCTCTCAAATCAAAGTTGATGTGAAACTAAGCTGATGGGAAAGAAATCAGAAACCTCAATAATTAAATTTCATTGTCATTTTTCAAAGAGATTATCCTATTAATAATCTCATATTCGGCAAAATTCATTATCTCTATTCAACTATTCAAAACACAACTATAGAACACTATACTCCAACATCTCTTTACAATTACATTGATTATTGCTAGATACTGTTGGCTACTGACCAGCCCTTGTACTGAACTATTTTCCGAACTAGACTAATATCCCTGTGTAACTACCTCGCCTTTTTATATCACAGTGGAACCCTCGGTATCAATTTTTTATCTGCTTCTGCTACGACTTTTTAAAAGATTGATACTCTTACACGATGATTTCTGACTTTCAGAACATATTTGTTGAACGTCTTGCTGATCATGATCATTACATGATTTTTTGCACGTTCAATACGTTCATTTGAGAAAAATGACATTCATTTTTATGTTGTCATCTATGAGGGTTGTTCATCATATATGGGTTTTCAGTAATGAATACGAGTATATCTATTTTTGGACAGAATTGAGAATTCAGGGTTCTTAAAAAATCCACAAAGCCAACTGCATAGCTACAAAAATTGCAGAAGGTTATATATCGCAGTTTTTGTAATTACCTCGTGGTTTTGTCGTCTATTAAAAATATTTCTGATGCGATAATGAAGATATTCTTATAAGAGAATCTTCGATTTTAGTGTTTCAGACCTTCAGATATTTTTGGTATGAATTTTTCAGACAGAACTCTGCATATCTGCATTTTGAAGCATTTAAAATTGCTGGGATCTGTTGGTTGTGTAATGAATGTTTTCGGTTATTTATGGAATTGAAAGTGAAAGTTTGAATTTTTTCCGCTTGGTTAGGTTTTCACATAGTGTGACTACTATATCCCCACTTATCCCAAACGGAGTTGGTTTTTTATTGTGCCTTTTTCCGACATATACTTTGAAGTCATACACAATCTCACTGATTCCAGCCCTGACGAAAGTGTTAATCACCATTTATGCGGCTTATTCTTGCTATACTGCTTTTTAATTTTATCTACTGAATTATATTCCTCTGATTCTTTTGTGTCAACATTTTTATGAAGGGTCTTATTTTGAACAAATTGGCATATTTGAGATCATCTTTCTGCTTAATATAGAAATTGCCATTAATAATTATCATAGTTCTAAGTTTTTCGAATCAAGACATGCCATCAACAATAACCTAAATGCAAAAACTTTTATATTAACAAAAATAAAAAAACTGCCCCGAGTGAGGATCGAACTCACGACCTTAAGATTATGAGACTTACGCGCTGCCTACTGCGCTACCGAGGCTTGTTCTATTTGTATTTTTAGCATGCATAAATGATTGAAATAAAAAACGATGAAACTGTATAATTCTGCCAAACAACACCGAATAATATAAAAATTTGGAATCATGTTTTTCTTAGTTCGAATTAACCCTTTACTAGAGATTGCTTTCACGCTAAAGGGTAGAGGACAACCTTTCTCATGGATGCGGAGAATGTTTCATAGATAATGGGGTATAGGTAACTATTTTGCAGAGGTAACTATTTTGCAGATCTGCAGATCAGCAAATTGTTCTCAGTAGACATTGCTCTCGATTGGCGTGAAGTTATCCACAGATTTCTGGCCACACATGCTGACGTAGAGAAAATAAAAATCTGTGGTTGGGATACGAAATTATTAGCACTCGTACTAATATCTGTGGCTGGAAATACCTATTCACTATAGGTTGAACGTGGAATTATCAAGACTATTTGGTGTTTAACTTTTTTATAGAATCTTGAGTAGATTGACGCGTTGATAATCGTTTTCTCATCAACAATACAAATTTAGGGAAAAATAAAATTGGAAATATCAGACTTACTTTCCAATACCCCATATAGAAATGATTTCCGATGATGTGCGTCCATCAAAATCACACAACTTCCAAAGTTTCTTGAGTAGATTAACTTGGTGATGACAGTTTTCTTGTCATCTAAACAGATTTCGAAAAAGAAATTGTTGAAACAATCAGACTCATTTTTTGAGATTCCTTGTATTCATGAAAATCACACAACTCTCATAGAATCTTGGGTAGATCGATATAGTGAAAACTGTTTTCTTGTCACCCATACAGATTTCGAGAAAAAAATTGTTGCAACAATCAGACTCATTTTTTAAGATTCCTTGTAGAAGTGGAACCAGAAGATGTGCGATCATGAAAATTACACAACTCTTATTCATGAACGCACATCTTCTGGTTCCAATTCTACAATGAATCTCAAAAAATGAGTCTGATTGTTGCAACAATTTTTTTCTCGAAATCTGTATGGGTGACAAGAAAATGATTTTCACTATATCGATCTACCTAAGATTCTATAAGAGTTGTGTAATTTTCATGAACGCACATCTTCTGATTCCAATTCTACAAGGAATCTCAAAAAATGAATCTGATTGTTTTAATATTAACTTGGTGATAACAAACTGTTATCACCAAGTTAATCTACTCAAGAAACTATGGAAGTTGAGTGATTTTGATGGACGCATATCATCGGATATCATTTCTATATGGGGGAGTAAGTCTAATATTTCCAATTTTATTTTTCCCTAAATCTGTATTGTTTATGAGAAAACGATTATCAACAAGTCAATCTACTCAAGATTCTATAAAAAAGTTAAACACCAAATAGTCTTAATAAGTCCACGTTCAACCTATAGTGAATAGGTATTTCCAGCCACAGATATTAGTACGGGTGCTAATAACTTCGTATCCCAACCACAGATTTTTATTTTCCTCTACGTCAGCATGTGTGGCCAGAAATCTGTGAATAACTTCACGCCAATGGTTAACAAAGGGATTCCGTGTTTTATATGTGAATGGGACAGCAGAGCAAGGGATCAAGGGATCAGAATTCTTCAGTACTAGTATTTATAATAAGTTCTCATTTATTTATTTTCACTGAGATTTCAAATTTGTCAACAATTTTTTTAGACAATGGAAATATAAACCTCTGTCAATAAAAATGAGGATCAAGAACAATCAAATATGTTTTTTAATTATAAATTTTCATCTTATATGCCTTGAGGTTATAAATAAGCTGTATAGTTACACTTACAATTTTTTCAAAGGTAGGAGCTCCAAAAATATCATAGAACTTGACATATTCTTCACAATGTAGAAGCAAGAAGATAAAAAGTTAAACAACAAATGACAACTCAATAACAGCATTAATCATCGAATTTGCGATAAAAATCAAAGTATATGGAATTCAGGAAACATATTTCAGTGAATAATATTCTCGGTGACCAATTCCGCACAGTACAGATTAAAGTTACTCACAATGACTTATCTGTATAAATGAAATATGAGAGTACTTCACTTTTGAAATTGAGGTAGTAGTAATACATTTTGATGAGTAGGGTTCCGATACATTGTGAAAATACTATTTTCTCTACTCAATGAACTATCAAATATTTTATATTACTAAGGAATTTATTCTATTTATATTTATGTGACCCCATCTAGTGAGTGAAAGATACATTAAATGGATCAACTGACTGCCTATTGGTAGTCTATATAAATGACATAACCTTCAGTATGCTTTGAGAAATGAAGGGGATAAGAATTTGTAGTTAGCCAATCATCCATTCATAATCATGAAGTTGAAATCTTTTCAAAACATCTCAATTAGCTTTAAATTCTCAATTAGTCAAAAAATGGTCACTTCCTGATTTTGTCAATTGAATTAGTGGCAATTGTATTGTGGTGAATTAATGGGATTTTGTAGATACATTATGAAGCCAAAATTTACAGAGTCATTGAGTATCTATAAAATAATATCACAATTACTGAGCCAACCATGATAATATTAACATATTATTAAATTAATAGTAGAAATGTTAGAATGCATCTTACATAATTGATTTTTACACACATCAGAACTATGAAACAAGTTTTCCAGATGCACTATTTGCCAATAGAGTTGCCATCAATTAAACTTATTTCTCAACAATTATTTTATATCTGTTTATGTTTGAAGAATGAAATTTCACTAGATCTGAGTGACAGATGTTATATTGATGGTTCAGAGACTGAGGGTTGTTCAATAACCAATTGAAATTTTAATTCGTGATGTCAATATTTTGATCATTCAGAACTTGAATTTCTTTTTTTCTGGAAAAAAGTAGGACACGATGAAAAAATTATGTCACAATTCAAAACTGTTTTCAAATATAGGAAACTATTCAAAAATATTTTCAAATATTGGTAGCCTTACAAAATTCTACAAGGTGTTTTAAAAAGTGAGTCTGATTGTTGCAACAATATTTGTATCGAAATCTGTATGGGTGACAAGAAAACAGTGTTCACTATATCGATCTACCCAAGATTCTATAACAGTTGTGTAATTTTCATGAACGCACATCTTCTGGTTCCAATTCTACAAGGAATCTCAAAAACTGAGTCTGATTGTTGCAACAATTTTTTATCGAAATTTGTTTGGGTGGCAAGGAAACAGTTTTCACTGTATCGATCTACCCAAGATTCTATAAGAGTTGTGTACTGGACCCTGTTTACAGATTTGACATATATTATGTGATAAGATGAGAACAACTTTCACGAGTCTGGTAAGCTCTAGGTATTTGCAGCTTCCAAAATCATCAACCAGCAGAATTTTTTTTACTCCAATAAAAAAACTATTACTTGAGGGTGATTCATTTTTTCTTTCAATTAATTCTAAGCTATACTTTTCGAATTGCTTGTTGACTACCCCATGGAGCGGGAAGCTCCATGTGTAGATAATATGAGATCAGAAAAGAATAAAATGATTAATAACTTTTTTTAGACTCGATCCTGGAACTGATGATCTTCAAAACTCATAATCTTCAGAGCTGGTCCAAGGTCAGACTTAGATCACTCAATGAAAAAAAAATAATCACTAATTGTTATGTAGATATCAGATAAATGCTTCAGTCATGTCCGTCAGGTTATTTGGAAACTGATCAATGCAATGAAATGTCTCTAATATTGAAATTTCAAGAGACACTCTTGAATAACTTTTAAAAAGAGCACACATTCAGACCAGTCACGAAAACCAAAACAAACTAAGAGATTGTACTATGCCTCACAAGTATTGAAGTGTTAGTATGCAAAATAATCATGATCTTGAACTTACTTGATGATATTGAAATTTCCTTCCGGTACCGTAACATCAACATATGAAAAATCGTTTGGCACTTTAACAGTAGAGCCATCAATTCTCTGTATTTGTACCCTAAAAGTTTCAATGTCTTCAGGTGATATTTTAAGACCATCTGAAAGACAAAGGAATTAGTATTAAAAACATATTGAATGAGGAGTACTCTACCTTTTGGAACAAATCTCACAGCATTCATTATTGATAATTGTTGTTTGGATATAAAATATTTTGTATCAATCTTAGGTGTACAACTAATCAACGGAATACAATCTTTTGATTATATTCAAATGATGCACTTAGATTATTTACACCACTAAAAGAAAATATTGTGGACAAAGAAATTTTCAAAAAATCAATCCCTTGTTCAATTTGAATACATGAATATGTTATTGGAATACATTACAACTTCACTGAAAATTTGAAAAAAAAATTAGGCTCCAAAATAAAATTCAAATATATGTCACCCATTTATCAAAACATTATAAATTTTGTTGAAGGCTTTTGGTTGGTCAAACTGAAATTTGACGTAATTGTCAATTGTCATTATCATTTTTTATTTTTATGAATTTTCGTTTTTTGTAGTGGTCAACCTACAAAACCTCATTAAACATGTATATTGAATGAAAAATATACGGAAGCCCGGTCACGACATACAATGTTACTGATACACTGGTACAGATATGTGACGTCACTTCTGGAACGTACAGAGATATTACGTCACTTGTGCAACGTACAGAGATATTATGTCACATTGGTATGCGTAATTTGAAATATAATGAATGATTGGTTTTCTATTACTTTTTTCTATCCATTTATATATGTTAATAGAATAGTAATTGATTTTGAATCAATGATTGTTAGCAATGATATTTTCTGTTCCTTCATCTGTTCTCAGCAATGTAGGTACAACTTTCAATTTTCTAATTGTTTCTAAGTAATATGACGCTATCATACTAGAATTGTTATTACTTGAAGCTACTCGTAGCCACAGTATTTTTCTGGAAAATCCATCTATAGCTCCGTGGATTGCGTAACCAAATGGCTTCAGTTTGTCATAACCATCCATGTGCCATATAAAATTGGGTCCTGGAACTATGTATTTACGCCGTTTTAGCCTCCTACGTGACCTTGCCTCAACACCTTCCGGATCAGGCATCCTTAGTATTTCCAAAACAGT
>WOGO01006516.1:0-11710 GCA_015342085.1 Leptinotarsa defecta
CTATCCTACACGCAAGCAAAACAGTATTAACTTACCCAAACCAATCTCTACTTTAGTGAAGGACTGTATTATTAATAATGGTTGAAAGATGTTCAATCATTTACCTGATTTTATAAGAGAATTTAACACCTTAGATAATTTTAAAAAGGCTGTTTACTTCTTGCTGTGTAGTCGTCCGTATTATAGTTTGGAAGGATTTTATGAGGATACCTTTCAATTTAATTTTTTTTTTTATTTTTTCTAAGGATTTTAAACTCATTTCTCCTTTATACGAATGTGTCAGAACCCTTTGTTTTACTTGTTTTCTTGTTTCATGTATGTTGACTGACTAATTGTAGCTTTTAGTATTTAGTATTTTTATTTATACGGGTGGTTTGTTCACAAGAATTCCATGTTCTTTATGACAGGAAAATATTGATTGAATGATTGCTTGAAACAATATATATTTTTTTTTTTTTTTTAGGTCAACACGCACTTCTCATTCCCGCTGCGCTTGAACATGGCCGGCTATGTTGAGAAGCAACTCATGCCACAGCACTATCAAGAGGAGAAGCAGAAATCGAACGACGCCGAGTTTGAGCAGTACGAGTACGATCTAATAGGTGTGACAGTCCACACTGGCACTGCGGACGGCGGCCACTACTACAGCTTCATCAAGGACCGGACGGCGGGATCGCGCGACAAATGGTATGTAAATAATATTCTTTTAACTATGATTATTGGAAAAGTAACAAAGTAACAAGAAAAGTATAAAGTACCTTTATACCATACACATTAGTGAGAAGTTTGGTAGAGCAGTAGTCTCAACTCTGAGATTGTAAAACGATGATGATAGATACAAATCTACGAAATGGTAGAAGGGCCACACATGTTCTTTATTTTACTAAATTCCCAAGTTCGAACAAAATTCTGTGTCAAAATTGGTAAAGATTGGGTATTAGTCGAGTAGTAAATAAAGATAGGAACAATAACAAAATACTAGGAATTAATTTAATGTCCCTCCTTATGCAAGGTAATAATAATTCGTCTAGATCTATATAAAAACAATAACATAGGTGTAAAAAGTAGTTTTAGTGATTTTCTTATGATGGTTAGTTGGTTAGTGAAACGTGCATCAAGATATAGCATTTTTGTTTTGGTGAAGGAAAATTTTTTTCAATATATTCATTTTACCCCAGACGTTCCAAATTGTACTTATCAAATGAAATTTATTTAAATAAGTGTAAACTCTTGTTTTCATTTTTATTTTAGCTTAAGCTGATATCAGAGAAATGGGTCTGTAATTTTCAATGATACTTTTGTTAAGTAGGTACCTGTTTTGTGATTTGGTTTGATAATTACATAAGTGAAGCTCACAGTACCTGTTTAGTCGTATATAAATAATCACTAAGAATACTTTGGGAAACATTTTTTTTACTTTATTTTATGTTTGAAAGTTAGCACAATTCATATTTCCTAGTTTGAACTTCTGATGTCTTTTTTCTTTAAGCAAACAAATAAATTGTGTAACCTTTCATACCCTTCAAAACAAAAAAGTACAAGTATAAAATGTCAACATCAATAACACCCAGTTGAGTTTCTGTGTTTTTTCTATGAATGATTATAATATTTATTATAATTATTTCAAGTAACACTTTATATGAGATTCTGGAAAGCGTTCAACCGAATATCACATGATAATTTTCTAAAAAAACTACACAGATATCATTACATCAATATTCTTTGATTATGTTATGTTCTCGTGTGGTTTTTTAAGGATTTATAAGTATATTAGTTTCTTTGACTTTGTTAAATTGATAGCAATTGAATTATATTTTTATATATTATCTATCATCAGTATTCTTGAAACAACCAAATTCCAACTTACTTTCAACATGAAAAATTGAAACTTTACTATCGAACCCTGCAGGTTCCTTTTCAACGATGCCGAAGTAAAACCCTTTGACCCGAATCAAATTGCGGCCGAATGCTTTGGAGGCGAGATGACGAGCAAGACATATGACAGCGTCACCGACAAGTTCATGGACTTTAGTTTTGAGAAGACAAATAGTGCCTATATGCTGTTTTATGAGCGGTGCCCCGTCGACAGGGGATCATCAACTGCTGACGAGGCCACTTCTTCGAGAGCCCCCTCGCCCGCCGCGACGATCGAGCTCAGTAAGGAACTCGAGGATTGGATATGGCGCGACAACATGCATTTTATAGAGGACAAGAACATCTTCGAGCACACATACTTCAATTTCATGTGGCAGATATGCGGATACATCCCGCAGACACTGCCTCCTATCGAACCGAACGTCACGCAAAAGGCTGCACAGCTGTCGACGACGTTCTTCATCGAGACGTTCATTCACGCTAAGGAGAAGCCAACGATGGTGCAGTGGGTCGAACTGGTTACGAAGCAGGTGAATATCTTTTGATTTTTTTGTAATTTATATTGTAAATTATTAATACTGGCTGCAAAATTGTAGTTCCTAGTTAATTCATAATTTAATTATAAATTTTTCATTAATCAATTAAAACTTCAAGTTCTATTAGGCTCAACTCATTATTTTGAATATGTTGTCTAAGTAATAAATAAAACACTGAATGAATTAATGAATCTTTATTGAATAGGAAACTTATCCTAATATACATGCAATTGACAAAATAATAAAAAATCAATAACAAAAGAAGATATTATCAACTGGTACTTAGGTTTGTGAACATAAATCTATATGTAATGATAATATTGTATCAAATATTAGTGATTAGATCTTATATGCATAACAAGACTAGTTTTAAATTTGTTAATTGTTTTCGCATCTTTCATGTGATTAGGGAGTTCATTGTATTCTTTCAAACCCTTATAAAATAATGATTTCATTGCTACCAGTGAGTCTCATATGATGGTAATACTTTTGAATGGAATAACGGGGTCTCTCAGTCCTGGAACTGTATTATGAACTGATCGAAGACTCTGTTTCTTTACAGGGTGAAACTAATGACCAAAATTAAATTCTTTTAAAACACAAAAAATTGTAATGTTCACACATAAGTCGTATTATACCAGGGCTAGCATGAAGTTACTAGGTATTACTTTGGATGAAAAATTAGGTTGGCGAGAAAAAACCTACAAGCTCTATTTTTCTTCTCAGGCAGCTTAGGAACACAATCAATGCATCAACAATGAAAAATATACAGTTTTTATTGTTTAATTTCAAAATAAACTAAGGAGTTACTCTATGAGGACACTCCCCTCACTCAATTGGCATTTTAAGCTAGCAGAAGAAAGCTTTTAGAATAATGCCTAACTAATATTCTAGAGAACATTGCAAACCTCTATTTATTGCACAACGTATTATGTAAGGTAATTGAATCTATCAATAGTAAAAAGGCTACAACAAATGTCAATCTGGACTTGTCCAAGGCTTTTGACAGTGTTAACCATAGGCTACTGATCACAAAACTGTCGTTCTATGGTTTCAGAGGGCTGCCACTCGAACTAGTTACGTCCTATTTGAAAAATAGACAGCAATGTGTCACTGAAATGGATACTGATGGAAATCTAATGAAATCAGAAATGCTGTATATTGTAAGAGTTGTACCCCAGGGGTCAGTGTTGGGCCAACTACTATACATTCTTTCAGAAGTTGTTGATATGTAAATACATGGTTCAGTATGCCGGTGATGGTTCTGTGGTTTTCAGTTCAACCGATAACAACTACCTACAGGCAAATATCTTTTTCAAGCTAAAGATTCTGGAGGAATCTCACACACAATCTCAAACTGAACAAAAACAAGACACAAATCATATCTTTTACCCAAACCGGCACAAATAATACTTTTAAGTCATGGTGTAACTACTTTAGAACTAGTGGACCCAACTTTCCTTCCTTGGAATTATAATTGACTCAAAGCTGGACTATGTAGAAGAGCCACATAGATAAAGTGGCAACACAAATGTCAAGGTACTGCTATGCCCTGAAAATAATTACACAAAATATATCCACTGAGGCTGCCATGTTAGCATATAATGGTTATATTCAGAGTCACATCAAATATGGCATTATGTTCTTGCAAATGTCTGCACATACACAGAAAATATTCATATTGCAAAAACAATGTCTCAGAAAAATATTCAACCTTTCTCAGAGAGAAAGCTGTAAAAAGTATTCATAGATAAAAAAATGTTAACACTAACAGGTCTCTACATTTATGAATCTGTGGTATTTGTCAAAGAAAATATATCTCTTTTTGCGACTCATGGCAAGAACCATACCCACAATACACGAAACAAAAATAAACTTTTGAATATAAAGACATATTTGACCTATCTCAAAAAATATACCTTTTTCAATCATTAATATTTATAACAGGATACCTGAATCTCTAAGAACTTTGTCTTCTATGATCATGAAGAATAAATTGAAAACTTTGCTTTTCTCCAAAGCTTATTATTCGCTGGAAGAATTCTTCAATGATAATTTAAACTGATGTTGTTCATATTGAATATTTCATGTCGTATCATTCTGCATTGTGATGTAGTTGAGTCTCTTTTGAACCCTAAATATAGATGTATATGTTCGTGTATCTTGAATAAATTCAAAGAGGAAATAAAGCAATACCTCCTCAAATACTGTTTTCATTCCTTTGAAGAATTTCAACATGCTAATTTCGAAGAATTATTTTCCTTTCAGTGAAGTACTGGATATTCAATATATTATACACTAATTCATGCATATCTTGTACAGTTTTTTTCCATTTCATTCACCTCTCTTGTTACCATCCTTTTTTTTTTTAACTATTCAATTTCAAACTGTCTGTGTGCTGTCATATTCATCCATTTGTGTTAATGACTTGCTACAAATGTAATTACGTTACTTGATATAGTGAAATGAAGTATAGCCTTTGAAGCCTGCAAAGAGTTGGTGCCTCTACATAGACCTGTTCTTGATGCACGCAGATATGTCCTAGAGATCCTTGATGAACATATAATTCCATTTGCTCTACTCATAGGACTGGATTTTTGCTATTGCTAAAACTAAAAGGTGTATCCAATGTAGAAGTCCTTCTCTCAAAACTTTTGCTGAATTGCTGGAAAGACATCAAACTTTATGAAATTTAGTAAGAGGAATGCAGTGGCAACACTCGATATTAGAAATATAGTTCGGTTGTGCCTGAGCCTATTGTATTTTTGTTTTGTATCGAAGTTTATATTCCTAAAGAATGAAAATTCCTGTGTAACAAACTTGGTACTTTAACCCCGTTAACCTCTTTTTTTTTATAGAATATAATTTTTGTAGTTTTAATTTTTAACTCACGGTTATAGAACGAGAATGTATCACTCACATATTATGATATTTTATAAATTCCTCCTTTACAGTTCAATGCTTGCCAAGAAGCCTGCATTTGGTTCTTAGATCACATGGCACAAAATACCTGGTGGCCGGTCCAAGTTCTGCTGAAATGTCCCAATCAAATGGTGAGGCAGATGTTCCAAAGGCTGTGCATTCATGTGATACAGCGACTGAAGCAGTCGCAATCGAAACTATACCTGGAATCCGGAGATGTGTCGGAAATGTCTGAAAGAAAACTAGTGGATTCCTCCAACATCGGAAACTCTTCATGTGTTACCCGCTTTATCAGGATGCTGCTGTCGCTCATGGAGCATGGCGCGAAGGCCCACCTGAAGCACTTAACAGAATATTTTGGCTTCCTTTATGAGTTCAGCAAAATGGGCGAGGACGAATCAAAGTTTCTGCTTGCTGTCGGTGCCATCTACACGATGGTCCATTTTTATCTTGGTCAAAAAGTCAACGACTTTGTCGACGTCAGTGAAGGTGAGGAGGAAGAAGAAGTTGTGGCTCTGCCTCCGGACAAGTACAAGCCGTTGTCTCTCGACAAAATGATCACACTCATCGCATCCTTGTTGGAGAAGAGTAGAGACGTTACTGGGAAGTTGCAGTTGTGCGAGAAGGACTACAACGCGATAGCGGGCGGCAAAGGGTTCACCTTTCTCTACCAGCAGATCAAAGACAACATCAACCTGCAGCAGACGAGGAACCTGATCCACTCGCTGTGCAAGGGGAATAACCAGCTGGCCCAAGCTATTATCTGTATGATATCGCAGGCGATATCTCGGAATGCCGAGGTAAGTGTTTTTATTACAAGCTTTTATTCAACTTGATCGATCTGGGGCTTAATTCATTAACCTCTAGTATTTCACATGTGTTATTTACAAAAGTGGCAACATACAACTTACCCGATACTACTGAAAATATATTAATGATTATTTTCTTCAAACCGATAAAATGATGAAAAAATTGAAGGCTAAGCCACCAAAATATGGTTTTACAGCGACAGCGATAACACTGACAGCTATGAAATTAACATCTATGTATAGTTATTCTTGCATTATACCTGACTCGGAGCCCAGTTATGCATCATTCTCATAATTTCAATCTCTGTCACTGTCCTAATCAAATTAAACCAATGGAAACAAATATTCAAATATAATTGTAACTAATTTTGAAATTTTGCATAAGTGTTTCTACAGAAATTTGGCGGTTTAATTTGATATGATTATGACAGTGACTAGACCCTAACTCTATTGAGGCAACTCAAATGAATATGTTGTGATGAAAATCGCATATGTTTTTATCGACCTTTTTTGGGTATTTTCACGTTCCACAATCTGAAAAGTATGAAAATTATAATGGAAAACTTTATACAGGTGTAGAAAGGGCAAACTTTTTAGTTTACCCCTATAAGTTACTGCATAAAATGAAAGTATTTTTCTCACCAAAAAAAAAATGTTTTGTTCATCAGTAACTTGTCGTATTTACCAATTTTGCCTATCAATAAAAATTGCTAAGAAATAATACAATATTTATCTTAACGTTTCGGAGGTCAAAATCTGCCTATCTTCAGAAATGGACCAAAAATTCAAATATATTTAGACAGTTATTCCTTTGCTGATTATTTATTTCTCCATTATAATTTTCATATTTTTCAGTCTGTGGAAGGTGAAAATATCCAAAAAAAGGTCGATAAAAAACTAATTTTCCTCCACAAAAATGAGTTTTGTTCAACATATATATTTATTCCATCCTCGTTAATAAATGCGGCTTCAGTGGATTCATCATCCAGTTATTATGAGTTGAATAGTTTGATGAGCTAACTTGAATCGAAAATACAATTCGACTGTACTATAATAATCTATAATAATCTCAAGATCTTTTTTTACCTTTCTACTAAAAAGTATGTAATGAACGAATACGAGACCTGCAATGAATCCTCGAATAGACCCACGTGTTTTTTTTTTGTGGAATAACCTGTTTTTTGGATGGGGCGCCACTTGATTTGATTTTGTTAAAATCAGGAAATAAAAAATATGCTTGGGTCAGAGAGTTATTTAATAGTTACTTCAGACTAACACCTCAAAAATATGATAGATATGAAAGCAATTATAGTTTTTTATAAAAATTATATTAATTCGATAATGTAACAAATGAAATAATTCTACTCAGCTGCAGCAGGATCTTACAAAATAAACAATGTACAAATTCATATTACTCATTCATGGCTTCATAAGAATTAAATTGTATATACAATTTATTCAAAGAGAAACAACAAGATATGAGGTAAGGCACAAAAAAATAAGTAATCTTTGTAATGGGAATCAAATCTGACCTGAGAGAAAATTGGAAGTTCCTCAACATATAAGTCCTTTTTTCTGAATGTTGTCAGCAACAGATGTGTCTGAATATAGTCTGAAGGGTTGAATAGCGAAATAGTTCTGATTTTTGGTGATGTTATATATATATATATATATATATATATATATATATATATCCTGAATTCGTAAAGTATATGTAGAAATGGAGTAAGTCAGTTATTGATCCCAAACTGGTCGGCAGCAAAAAGACGGTATACAGAAATCCATAAGGATTCTTAACCAGATAGAAATGCTTGTGACAGTTAGATAACCTACGCTCCTTGGAAATACCAAACGGCTTCACTTGTCTATAGCTCAATGAAAACCAGAAGATCTACAGAAAATAATCCCTGTTGAGATATTGGTTCCAGAAATTAAATGGTTAAAATAACTCACCTCCTCTAAGGGAAAGGCTTCCACTAAAAATAACGAGAAACACAAAAATAGTAACTGAAATGAAATGCGTCTTCATTTCTGAACCAAACCAATCATCTCCGGTCGACATGTTCCTGATAAGAACTATCAACACAAACTTGTCCTTTACGCCGTGACGTACACGTTGATGAAATTTGTCGGTCAAAGGCTACTGCTTACTTTCAGTTTACATGAAATCTTCATTGATCATTCTGTCCTAATATTTCAACGAAGTATGACAAACTATTATTTTCATTCTTCATATGTATATATTATGTAGTACAATAATTGACTTATCATATGTATATTAAGTATAGAAAATGTATTATAATTATTATTAGTCAGAGATTTTGGTCATACCTTTCAATTATTATTTGCCATACGTGCATTTATTTGACATCGGCAATCTACAAGATCAAAACAAAATAGATGAAAGAATTTACAAGGATTCCTTCATTCTGGATTACAGGGTAAGTTAATGGTAGGTAAATAAAGTGAAATTTTTTTTAGAAAATTCATTTCTTTAATGATACTTCTTTTTGTTTCAGACTACACCAGCCATAAATAAAAGGAAACGTAAAATGATCAAGAAAAATTGATAGCTGATGTTTACTAAAATGGAACTCTCAAATTGTATACATGTATTTTATGATTCCCATCAATAAATGATAAATTTCACAACAATTGTTTTGAATGGTTGATAAAATCGAATTTTCACGTTACATCCCATATAATTTTCATTCAATCATATCATCAAATAATTCAGCATGATTTCTTTTCAGCATTTTATCTCAACATACAGCATGGTAAATGCTGAAATAAAATTTAAAATTATTTTGGGTTGTTTCAAAAGTTTTGTCCATTTTAATGGATCTACTTCAAACTGTAACTTGACTAAACCAGAAGTCGATAATTTTCAGTAACAAACTATCTGTATCTACAACACTGTAATACCGCCACTGCAAATATCTGATTTTTACTCACATCTTACAAGCAAGAATGTAGCAAGCAGTTTGATTGAAATTATTTGACTCTGACCGACGATCTATTCATTTTGTTTTCATACTTTTTCTTCATAACCGAAACATATCACTTATTTGAGTAATGATATAACCAGGAGTATTCAATTCTAATTATCCCATTACTATTGTTAAGTTTGAAGACTACGTACATTTAGTAATTTGAAATATTTGTAAAAATCTCAGTGGAAAATAAACTTTTCAAATAAATTTTTCAAAATTGTATTCCTCTAGTTGGCATAATTTAGTCACCACATAGAGTATTTTCACAGGAATTTTCAAAGTACTTGATTAAATGCCATGTTTATTATCCTGAAAGAGGTTATGACCACATAATTCTTTAGAACTCTTATGCATATCATGTATCAACTCGAAAATTTGATACATGATAGGCATATTCATGATTACGGAAACTACAGCACAACAGAATTAGAGGAGTTGGTGTAATTCCTAACTATCAAGTCGGAGCCATATAGTGAAAACAACAATACTCGCTAAAAAGCGTACATGAAGACTGGCATATCTCAAGGCTCAATACTGGGAACGCTCTTATTTTTGGTGTATATCAATGATTTGCCAAATGTCAAAATATCTGGACATTTTACACTATGTCAATGACACCATCATGATGTGACACAGTTCGGATTTAGAGTCCTTGAATAAATTGATTCATAATGATGTCACCGTGATTAGAAAATGGTATAACTCAAATAAATTTTATTTCAATGTCTCGAAGACCAATGTTGTCGCATTTAGAGGGCAAATTGAAAATATTTCACAAAGCAAGCTAACATCTGGATGTTATACAGTTCGGGTCATATCCAATAAACTTGAACTATCCAACGTAAAGATGATTTATCATTCACTAATCGAATCTCATCTGCGTTACGGCATTGTCTTCTTGGGGGGTTAGTAACAACCACATGCAGGCCATTTCAATCGAACAAAAACGGGCAATATGGTACATGTCTAAAGCAAAAACTTGATATTCTTGTCAACCATTATTTATTGAGTATAAAATTCTGACAATAGTAGCATTATTCATATTGGAAACTGCATGCCTGTTAAGAAAACACATCAACTGCTTTGAAGCTATCCAAAAAATTATGGTACTCCGCAGGCAGGAAATTTTAGATTACCTATTCCAGCCTCAAATCTTGTCAAAGACTCTTTTACACACAATATAAATATATATAATAATAATATATATAATAAATATAATTAAATATATAATAATCTACTATAGGAGATAAGGAAAATTTAAAGCTCATCAATCTTTAAAATAGCATTGAAAGCTTTACTCAGTGAGAAACCATACTACTGGTTGCCAACTTTTTTAATGAATCATTGTAAATCACATTCAATTGCAATTCAAGTGTAATTAACCTGGTCTGGTGTAGCTTTTGATATGATGTACCTTGATTCATTTTTTCAGACTAATTCATGTTTTGTTGTATGTCTCGTTTTCAATTATTTAAGTTTATCTTCTGACTGATGTGTGTTTTGTTATGTGTCTTTTTTTTTACTGCTGACACAAGATACGCTTTGTCAATAAGAATTTTTGGTCTTCAGACAATAAAGAATATATCTCTCTCTCTCTTTCCCAAAAAGGTTCTACTTTTCCCATAGTTCAATATTAGAAATTTGATACATGCCATGTTATTATGATTCAAACTCAATCAAATAAGCTTCTCAAGGAGGCCGATGAGTTTATTTGGTGAATAATGAATGAAAGTTCAGGGTAACATCAGTGCAAAGTAAATTAATTTTCATATTTCAAATGCATAATATTTTCATTCTAATATAAAACTCATTTCAATTTTTCTATCATCTATATTTATACAAAGGAGATATTTATAATGGACTAACAAAAATATTTTTGGGTAACATGATTTAATTTCATATGTATGAAGTTTACCCAAAAAAACTGGTTTTAGATCTCTTAAAAAACAATTATGTTCCGTATCATTCGAGAACTTTCAATTTTTTCAATTCAATTCAATTTCAAGTATTTTCCTAGATACGATATATGGGCCAGATGTTCAAATTCGAGATATTTATGTTCTAGGTTTACTAGATATTTAGTTATTCCTTTGCACTTACATTTCACAGGGCTGCCAACCATTCTTCAAAATTCTGACGCTTCTCACTGAAACGCCGAATCAGAATTTATCGACGTCCCCGTCTCAGCCGTGCTTCACCCAGCTAGTTTTGCAGAAAGTGTGGGATGCAGCCGAGTGCTGCCCTTATTCTGCTCTGGACTGGTTGGCACTGCAAGTCACCAGAAATAGACTCGTCCACTCGTGGGTTCTTGGCTCGATGGAGTCCTGGTTGGAACACTTTCTTATAGCTCATAGCAATCAGCGTGTGAGAAACAGTAAGTGATAATAATGATATTGATACTTTTACGGCCGAATTCATAAAGAAACATAAAGGTTACTTTAACTTTAAATGATACTTTAATAAATATTTTTGATTTCCTAACCAAGTTAAAGTGTCCTTTAAGCCAAAAACGTCCTTCAAAGTTAAAGTGTCGATTTCTCTACTTCAACTCGCTAAAGTGTAATTTAACTACAAC
>WOGO01006517.1:0-11710 GCA_015342085.1 Leptinotarsa defecta
GACATGATTGTGCCAAGACATATTGGTGTCCATTTTAACCCCCAACAAACTTATCGAAGCAGAAAGCGGAATTGTCTGACCTGACATTATTATATCCTGTTTGGAAACATTTATCTTCTTGGAGAAAACCGCTGCCTGGGTTTTTATTGCATTGAATCGAACCTGGTTACTTTCACTCCAATTCGAAATCACTTCTAGATCCTCATTAAGATATGCAACCTCCTGCTGCAAACAGATGATGAATATAAATATCATCATATCAATACCGAATATATTCAAAACTCACTCCAGTTCATTCCAAAAATGTACAAAATGTACGAATTCACTTCCTGATTATGAAATCTGTTTCTTTTCATCCACGAGTTCTGACATGAACTACAAGAACATCTGAAGGCATCATATCAGGTGATTTGGTGGACCTTTTGAAAAGAGCGCGCCTGCAGATCTACTAGTTTGGACAATTGACAAATGCAAATGAGTCTTCAACTAATGTTACGTTTCAGCAAGGATAGATACATCTTCAAAGTGACAATCTTGTTCAAAAATGAATATAAGACAATCATTTAAGTCGGTGGATGTGCAAACGTGAATCTTTAGAATGACCCGCTAGATCAACTGATATGACGCTCTTAGATTACTTGTGAGTATTCGTGAAAGCTAAAGTGTACGTTACACAATCTCAGTGAGTTGCAGAGCACATGGATAGAATAAGAGGTACTTCAACAGTACCCCAAAAATATTCCATAATGTAAGGAATAAATTTGAAAACAAATTTTGATCGTTTAATGATATTGACTTGAGTGAATTTTGAATACATTCCTTTTCGAAATTATACTATTGGTCGTTTGTTTGCAGATTCTTAAAATAAATATAAAACTGCCAGTTATTCATGAACGACAGATCCAATTTTCACAAATAAAACAGCATGGGATAGAGACTTGAAATGTCTAATAAACAAGATCACAAAACTCTCCTTACTGTTTGAAAAAAGTTGGTAACACCCTCTCGGTGACAAGTAATGCAACATTTTTGTGTTTCTCATTAAAAAGTACCACCTCAATACTTGCCCAGTTCAAAAAATTCACAGGTGAGAAACTTTTCACTCGTATACGTCCACACCTTCGTCCGCACTGTATATTTGAAATCCTCAGACAAGGAACAATGCCACATTCTAAGGATAATGTCGTTTACTACTAACAGTGATCTGACGTTAGGATTTTATAAATTGTTCGTATTATTTCTGTAAAAGGTGTACGATTCCAAAGTAATACCAATTACTTCAGTTACTGTCACAATGTTAGCTCTGCTAAACTACAGATCTGGAGGACTATTATTCATAAAAGACCACTGAAAGTTATTCTCTTCACTCAAAATGTTTTTGTCCTGTTCAGACTCCGTAACAAGCTGAAGAATTTCTACGTTTTCCAGATTTCAATGAATAAAAATAATTTTTTTCATTTGATATGGCACTTCATTGAATTGAGATTGGTTGGTTACAAGAATTCGGAAAAAATGCCTGAAGTGATCAATTTGTTAATCACGTTATATACAGTTTTTTATTCTTCTCTTAGCCTAACATGTGGTAGAACTACATAGTTTTGTTCCAGGACACATAACAATCCCTGTATATTATAAAAAGGGCCTCCCACCGCTTCTATCTGTATGTCTGAAGACATTGAACACAAAAATTACCGATCTGATTCTCATGAGGTTCTCACCAATGGACTGATTGATTATGTGTATAATTCATTACCGTTTTATGAAAATTAGGAAAATATGACGATGCTGTACAAATCCGGGGCGGCGGTCGAACTGTGCTAAGGCGGGGTGGAGGTGATACCCGGTTACTCCGAAATGGGTCGCTCGTATACATATAAGAAGATATAAAAATACATCTAAGAAGAAATGATGAAAAAATCTGAAAAAAATGCCAAGGATTTTTATATAATATTCATCCCAATGACAGAGAAACGAATGAGCAGGAAATTTGAATTTTGTCAGTTAAATAAGTAGTCAACGTTCAAAAAATCTTTTACGGGATTTTTAAGTTTATTCAGTATTTTCGTTTTATTTCGTTTGGTATATTGTAAAGGTAGATTTTTGCAACTATTCAAACGAGACATAAAAAAATTTTTGTATTGTTTAGTTCTACAATCATTATTGTTTTTTTATGTTGGAACTTTATGCCATTGATTTCACATATTGCATGAAATTATCAATACTCAATTTATCTCGAAATTTATAGTTTCTATGTATATCCAATGGATTGTTCGGGTCCTATAAATTGACAGTTGGTTAAGTGAGGGTAATTTTAACATATATTTCATGTAATTTTTTGTGAATATTTGAATATGAATTATTCAAACACTAATCCTATAACCAAAACTCAATAATATCATCTCAGACTATACTTCAAATCATCCGTATTGTAAATATTTGCTAATTCTAAGAAATTCTTCAATCAATGATTTTTTTTCCGTAATTTAATCAAAATGTTGTGGGTTTTACTACTGAATTAGAAAAAATAGTCTGATTTACATTCAAAATACTTACTTACTACAAAAAACTATTAATAGAATGCTAGACAAAATGAAAACAGTTCTGATTCCAATATAACGTAGGTATTTCATGCACTTGGAAAGAGGGGTAATTGGGAAATCTATGATTAACTACCCTATTTCAATGATAGATAATAATAATACAATAATAATATGAATTTATTCAATTTTCAGTACAATGATCAGTCAATAACAATTTGAACAATCTGAAAAAATTCAGTAAATCCACAACGGACACCCTGTGCGTGGGTATTACTGTTTTATTCACAATATTCAGAATATTAACCACAACAGTGATAGACAATTCAGGTTATGCAAATGTGAAGATGTGGAAATCTTAAATGTTAGAAATGTTAAAAAAGTAAAAATATATTCATGTAAGAATGTAAAAAAGTAATATGTAAAAATAAAATGCAAAAAAAGTAAAAAATGGTAAATGTTAAAATGGAAATGCAAACATCTAAAAAGTATAAAAATTGCAGCAAATGTTAGGCTGTTAAATGAGCATTTATTCGCCATGATTTTACAATATTAATGATGGAAAGAATCAAATATTTGGCAAATTGATATCCCACTTTACTAGTTCCCATTCCACTAGATAGTTTCAACAGTGTTCATACGTGGTATAAATAATTTTAGTGATGAAGGAACACTTACTAAGACCTTGCCTGGGCGTAGGTGTTCTTTCATCGTGTATGGTTATTGAATAATTATAGGTATAATATAAAAAAAAGTGGAGTAGTGACATTAGACATTGAATAGTGTATTTGACTCGTAGACATATACACATTTTTGCAGCCTTTAAGGAACACTTAAAGGAGCATAAGAAACAATATACAAATAGGTAGGTATTCGAAAGCAAGTGTAGCCAATAGTATAACATTTCCTTATTTTCAAATAAAATAAGTTCTATTGGATTTCCAAGCCAGAAATTTCAAGATAGGATAGGTATCTGCTTCAAATTTTGAATCTAGACACTCAATATAATAATTGACTTGAAAACCAAATATACAATATGGTGACCCACAATTGAGTATTCATATCTGTTGTAAAATATTTTTCAAAGATTGATTCACCAAAATATTCATAGAGTAGGTACATGATATTATATATAGGTTATCTCAATAATGTAATTATATTATAAAAATAGGTGCAAGAACTGTTAGAGAACCGACTGTGGAAAAAACATACGTAGTTGATTGAATGTCAGAAACGTGACCAGTGACCATATTTGACCTTTGCATCATCAACTGGTGAAACGATGTCTTGAATTTCTCAGAATATTGATAAATCTTTGCTGTTGGAACAGTTGGTGAATGGAACAGAACTTCAGTTAATATTGTCATTTCGATGAAACTGAAAACTATACATTCCAAATAACAAAAATTGAATAACTCACCAGTAGGAACTAAAACCATAGCACTGTCAACATCTTCGTCACCGGAACTACTGTCATTTTGATCAGAATAATTCGTACACCTTTCCTTCGCAGTTTCGTTCAGTTCACTCGAAATACCGGAACCGGACGCCACTGGTGAAAAGTCTGAAGTTTCCATTTCCGTCGGTTCATTCCCGAAAGGCACCAACTCGGCGAATTCTGCAGTGACGTCACACTCACCGGGATCGTTTTGGCTCTGAGGAGGCGATTGTCTACACAATTCCTTCTCGGCGCCATACAAAATAAAGTCCAATGTGTCCGATGCCAAAATATTCGACGACAAAGGCGAACTTGCGCGTGAAAAATCCTCAGATCGAGCACTTTCCTCACTGGAATTCCTCTGCAAAACGCTTCTGTAGCTTTGTACTTCGTTTGGGAGCAGGTGGCTGTGGATATTGTCACTTTTGTTTTGCCCATCGCACGGTTCGTCCATTCTTCCATGTTTAACCTCCAAAAAAGAGGGCAAATTCGCACCGTAACTTCCACCGGACGCGAAAGAGAAATAGGAAATGTCGGAATCACCGGCAACTGATCGTTTATCATCAGAAATTAACGAGCAAAAAGCGGGTTTAGTCATGAAGTTTTCATGTGTATCGGTCGCAGCCTCCTGAGATGACTCATGCTTCTTCGGCGTCTTCTCGGCCTCATTGGTTTTTTCGCGGCTTTCTCGATGCGTAACGCGGGAACTCAACAGATGTTTCAAAAGTTCCGATGTGTTCAATTCGTGAAAAATCGAGCGAATGCAGTTTTTTTCGCATGGTTTCTTCGATGCGAACTGCCCGCGATCGTTGGATGTACTGCGAAGAGATGTTGAATCATCACCACGTTTGCGTTTGGCGATCATAGCCTACTGATTCATGAATGGAGTTCTGGGAATATTCTAATTTAACTTAACAACGCTGGATTCGAATGTGGCTTGCATTTTTCGAGACGAACGGTTGGTAAAACCCGCGGTGGATGTCTTAGAGTTTTTTCTAGGTTATGCTGACACGGATTACTCTATGATACAGGAAGAACCGACAGTGACGCTCACTGTTACACGCGGAAACTGATTTATTTCAAGTTTTTGATAAATGTGCAAGAAAACATAAGATGTATGAGGAGAGGGTTATCAATTCCTCACCAGTTTCAATTGTTTTTACACTTCTTGGAGACACCATAATAATGTGTACTTACATGAGTAGACATATGAATACAGATATACCTCTGAGATTCAGGTTCAAATCTGCCTTTCTGAATATAAAAGTAAAAAAAATCTGAATTAATAGTTACGTTGATTCTCTATATAATATAAATGAATTATATGCAAAACGTGGTAGAACAAAATTTTTCAACTGAGTTAGAGTTATTAACCATGTTGGTAGATACCTGGGCTAAATAGTCTCGGGCCTAACATATAGATGGCGATAGTCTTATGATATTCACCGCTTTTTCAGTTAGTACTAACCTTCAAAAGAAAGCTGTTGAAATTTCATGATATTCTAGTCATAAGTTTGTGAGTTATTGTGATAAGAGTGACACTTTTTTGTTATTTTAAAAAAATGGATCAAAAACGATTTAGTGTTTTAATTTTACTCCGCTTCTTGGTGGGAAAAAATACCGTTCAAGCGAAACAATGGCTTGAAAAGTGATATAAATACTCCGCTCCATCAAAAACAACAAATAAACGTTTGCTAACTTCCACAGTGGACGTCCAAATGAGGCAGAAACACCAGAAAACATTGAAAAATCCACAAAATCGTTTTGAATGATCGGAAAGTGAAGTTGCGTGAGTTTGCTGACATTGTAGAGACACCAGAAGAACGTGTTGGTTCTATATTACATGAGCATTCGACTATGAGTAAGCTCTGTTCAAAGTGGGTACGGCGCGTGCTCTCTGTTGACAAAAAACATGAACGTCTTGATGATTCTGAGCAGTGTTTAGCCATGTTCAAACATAACAAACCGGAATTTTTGCATCGATATGTGACAATGGATGAAACATGGATCCATCACTTCACTCCGGAATCAAAACGATCGTCTTCTGAGTGGAGAGAAACTGCTGAACTTCGTCCAAAGCGGTCAAAAGCACAACAACCGGTTGGAAAGGATATGGCCTCGATATTTTGGGATGTACGAGGTGTAATATTCATCGACTATCTTGAGAACTGAAATACCATCAACAGTATATATTATATAGCGGTATTGGAGCGTTTGAAGGCTGAAATTGCAAAGAAACGACCGCATATGTCAAAGAAAAAAATGTGTTTCATCAAGACGCACGTGTTTCATCAAGATGCACCGTTTAACAAGTCAATCAAAACATGGCAAAACTACATGAATTGAACTTTGTATTGCTCCTACATCTACCGTATTCTCCAGATTTATCTCCCAGCGACTACTGACTGTTCACGGACCTTAAAAAAATGCTCACCGGTAGGAAATTTCGCTCGAATGAAGAGATTATTGCTGAAACTGAGAACTATTTTGAGGCAAAAACTTTCTACAAAAGTGGTATTGAAATGTTAGAGCGGCGTTGGAATGATTCTGTGGCTCTTGATGGAGATTACTCTGATAAATCCCGTGGGTTGGGCTACCTATCGGGCGCTTCCCCAGGTGGCGGATAGGGGAACGGCCAGGGGACTGGAGGCCAATGTGGTCTTACAGACGGGATCGCCGGACTCCTGGTCAGTGGCAGAAATAAGTAGGGTGAGGGGAACTGAAACTCCCCAAAAGCCTTTGCGAAACATGCCACCATGGATCAGCCTACCCAAGCTAAGGTGTAAGGAATCGTGCCGACAGCTGAATATTCGCAGGGTGATATGCGGTTACAAACGATTCCTTTGGGGAACTGGGCGAAACCTCATTGTAATCAGCCTACCTCTGGTAATGCGGGCTCTGCCATCGGTGACCAACTCTTCCCTTGCTACAAAAACAGAAACAACAAAAACCAATTCCGAGGCTGGACAGAAGTGCTCACCCCAATCTATGGCGGTGGCTGGGGATGAACAGAAATGTCCACCCCAATCTACCGCTCGGAATAAGGCTGGACATAGCAGATCACCTCGTGATGTAATACGCCAAAAGAAAAAAGAGAGTGAAAGAGGCAGGAGTGGCAGCAACTATAAGTGCACCCTCCTCCTCCCCTACTCCACCTCCAACAAGAACACTTCCTGCGGTGGGCGCCAAGATCTTCGCCTTGAATAAAGACAAGGAACCGGCTGCCTTTGCAAGCGCCCTCACTTGTACACCTCCACGGAGGGAACCCCAAGAAGGTTGAAGAAGCCGCGCAACAACAGTAATGTCGCTGCACCTTCCAAAACATTCGCGGAGGCCGCCGTGAGATACCTCAAGGTTGCCAAAGAGAGTGTGTGTTCGGCGAGTCTTGACCTGCTGATATAAAGGAGATGTTTTCTAGTGACCTGTCCACCTTCCTGGAAAGGACAGGATGGACGATGACCTAAGAGGACAACTCCTCGCGAGGATGTACAATGGGTCACATGTGGCCTCAGTTCTGTGGATATACACTCACTCTCCCTACTATACATACATACTCTGATGAAGACAGCTCAGACCCGGAACTTTTCAGCCCATGTTAGGTATTCATCAGCATTACAGAAATCTTCTTGTCCTCTGATAGTGATTATTTAATGGAGGTGCACATGTACTGCGTTTTGATAGCTTTGCCCGTGGCCGAGTAAAAGATATTGTTGGTCTAGAATCACTGTAGATTAGGTACAGATATTCATTTGGAGAAACCTCTTTCCGAAGATTATTCCTCTAGGAGCCGTTCTCTAGATTGAAAAATCTGAAAAAGTTTAGTTCGAGATGTATACGTTAAACCTTGAAGAGATAGCAGCTGTCGCGAATATATTTCATTATAGGGTTGGAGATCAGGTAAGCTGCAAGCAAAGCATTTCTGTTCAGGTGGAAAATGGGGTAGGTGAAATACATATTTATCAAGTACACTTTAAGTACATTTGACTTTTTTCGTGTAGAATATTCCTATTGCTCAACAGTGACGTTGACAGAAATAAGGATGTCCATAATTCCTAGAGTATAATAACTATAAGAGTTGCCTAATGCAACTATTAGCACCAATTTACAAACTATTTTTGAGATTGAGGACCGAGGGGACATAATGAAGTTCATGTGTCGCACATTCTTTCCACGTCACAATTTATATGTCATAATGATGCTTTGATATGGTCTGTGATTTAGGATCATATTTTTTTTACAACGTAAATGCTGCCTAAATTATCATGTCAAAATGACAAAATACCATGTTTGCTGGGATGCTTCTGAAATACATGTCTCGTGGAGAAATTAAACAGGCTAAGTCAGCCGAACACTCTCTGTGAAGGTACTTATAGAAAAGAAACAAGTTTCCACCATCCTATTGAGTTTCAAGCTATCAAAGTTGCTTATGATGTTCGGTTCTCCATTCAGCCGGATGGCTCTTTTCTGGACAGAATATCTAGTGGTCTGAAGATAGGCTTGAAAGCAATATTCAAAAGAAGATCTAATTTGAGCTTTAAAAGTTGCTAATTCAAATTGGTGTTCTAAGTTTCTGGAGAGCTAATTAGGCTATCGACAAAATGATGTCTGATTCAGTCAGTTTTTACTTGCATAAAACATTACAAGTATAAGGTAAATTATTAGCGGAGTTTATTAGCGAAGTAGGTATGTTGGAAGGCAAATCTGTGAATATGTATCATAAGTGTGTGACAGAAAATAGGACAAAACTTTATATATTGCAGGCCATAAATTCGTCAACTATGTAGAAACAGTTTTGGGAGAATATTTTCTTGACTACTGCTTTGTATTGATTATAATTCAGGTTTTCTATTTCGTAAGGTAATTTGTTATATATCCTAATATCAACAGAGTTTCTGGCTGACATGCTCAAACGATGTCTTGGTTATTTTAGCAGATTTTTATTTCTGATATTGTAGTTATGGAATTCCGCATTAGTTGATTAAGCATTTTTGTTTTTATGTATATGTAGTAGTGAGTATATGTATAGGGAAGGTACAGACATTATTCCATACTCGGCAACCCACGAGCCGGCAGTGATCTCCAGATCATGCATTAGTTGTGACTCTTATAGCTCGCTTTTGAAAAATGAATACTTTTTTTTGAGTTTGGAGTGTTACCCCATGAAATGATACTGTGATTCAAATGGGATTGCATGAGACCATGAAAGGGACTCAATTAGGTTTCTATGTTTGCAAACTTTTTGAGTTGACGCAGAACATACGTGTATTTGGATATTTTTTTGCACAGTTCATCTATGTAAGCGGATCAGTTGATATTATCGTCCAAGGTTATTCCAATGAGTTTAACAGTACCACCATTTGAGAGTGTGTGATTTGCGAAAAAGTTCAGTTTTTGTGTTTTGTTTCTGTTCAGGCAGAGTAGATTATTACTATACCATTGATCCTGGTACCAGTGATCATGCCAATGTAAACTTCGAGAGAAGTAACTAGTTTTTTCAAACCTAGTTGTAATGAACCTCCGATGTGCAAAGTTTCAAATGAAATATTTTTAGAAAATAAAAGTCCACAATTGTTAGGAACCACACGTAAAAAGGTAAGACCTCTTTCATCTTTGGATTGGAAAAGTTTCAACTTTTCAGTGTGTCGTATGTGAACGTGGGCTTCTTTTTTCAACCTCTAACACTCGATTGACTTCGACGTAATCACAGATTGTGATATTCATATGTCTCAAATTGCCAGTTGTCGACCCATTTATAACACCCTCTATAAGCGTCCGGTTATAATTTTTCTATAGTCCTAACTCAATGAGAGGTTTTATCAATAAAAAAACACGAAACGGACAACCTTTCGTTTCCAAACTCGGAGAATGTAGAATCCTTGGGAATCACTGGTAAATTCGACCAGTATCCACTTTAATGTTGAAACTCAAGGATTCTGACTCACCCTATATGAACGTATCTTGTCCCACAACGCTAACTAATTTGTAGTTTATTTTCACACAACCGCCATGGTCATTCTGAGAAAATTATTTCATGAATGGATTAGTCACTTTATTTGTGGATTTGGTGGCGACGCCAGGCGTCTTATAACAAACAAAAACAATTCAAGAAATTAGTACGTGTGATTCACCTGAGATGTTTGCTTCCCAATATTGAGTGGGAAGAATTCAAAACATTTTTTCTGGGAAAACCAGATTTTGTGTATTGACTTACTGAGTATTTCGTTCAACTACGCTTACGCAAGACTGTCACCTTTGTTACTTAGGCATTTAGACTTTTCAATGGATTCCGAATAGAAAGATATCGATTTCTGTTCCACAGTTTTCACATTATAAGGCAAACATTGTGATAGTTTCACAAACATAGTATTAGGTTGTTTCAAAAGTTTCGTCCGTTTTTAAGTAAATGCTCATTGAATTACATCGAAATAAGCGACATTTGAATCAGTGCACCTTTGCCAACGTAACACAAGTTGATTTATTCCATCAACATGAAAATTGCGTGCTTGGAATTCGATGAAGTCGACGAAGGCCGTTTTTGCCTGGTCCTTATTGGCGGATATTTAACCGGTGAGAAAGTTATCGAAGTGCTTGAAAAGATGGTAGTAGATTGGCGAGAGGTCTGGAGATTATGATGGTGAGGCAGAACTTGGATGCTCAATTCGTTTAATTTTCGGAAGGTGAATTGTGAAACGTGAACGAGCGTTGTCATGGAGTAGGATCGGACCCCTTCTGTTGACCAGTGCCGGCTGCTGGTGACACAATTTACGGTACATTTCGTCTATGTGCTCACAATAAAACTTTGCTGTGATGGTTTGGTCCATTTGCAGAAAGTTATAGTCAATCATCGGTGTCCAACCACTGTGCTAAACGTCTCCTGCTGTAAAGGAATCACTTTTCATCACACGTGTCGATCCGATCCAAAAAAAGATCGATAGTTGCGCAAAAGCAAAGAAGAAAATACCTCGAAACGTGACAATTTCTGCCTATCGTTCAAATCGTGGGTCACTTTTTTTTCGAGATTATTGACCTTTCCAATACGTTTCAAACTATCAGAAACTGTATGGGAACTGACGTCCAGTTCTTCCGTCATCCCACACACGATTTCTGATGGTTTAGTCTCGACCAGGGTCCGCAAATCCTCGTCCTGGATTACTGTAGGTTGTAATAACTGCCATTGTGATAGTTAACGAAAAATATCATTTTATTCATAAAGATCGGGGTCGGTTACCCGGTTTTTCGATATCGATATTTGTCCAACAGAGTAAGCGTTGAATTTAATGTATGATTGGTGATCTTTGGCGGCCTCATGAATGGTTATGTTTCGTTCAAAGTAGACTAAACAAACGTATCCTGTTGATAAGTTATAATACTGAGAACGCGAAAATGCAAGCTATGAGTTTGCATTTCAGTTTCATGGACAGGAAGTTCGGCCATATCTGAATAGGTGTAGTTTTGGAAGCCTCTCTTATATTAAATTTTTTGAATGTTCGGACCAACCCTATGGTGTATTTGGGTTCAAATTAGCAGGGGAGCCCACGATGCAAAATGGGGATTTACTAGAGCGTCATTGAGGCATATTAGGTTGCAAAGCTCAGATGATAAAAAGAAAAAAATGTTATATAATATATACCTTTTCATCGGTGGGGGAAGCGGCTATAGATTTTTTAATATTTAAAAAAATACTGTTGCGTGGACATACTCGATCGCGTCAGATATTGATAGCATCAATATCCTA